>JAVJIF010010096.1:0-188786 GCA_038442645.1 Agave tequilana | reverse complement strand
GGCTGGCCCACGTGGAGAAGGGGAAGGTAAAGTGGAGTTGGTGATGGAGATAGTGCTGATGTTGATTATGGAGGAGGAGGTGATAATGAAAGTGGTGTGATGCTGGAGTGAAGCGGGGAGGAGGTGGTGGTGTTGTGGTGGAGGAGTATGGTCGAGGTGAGGGAAGATAGTGGTGGAAGTGGTGGAGTAGGGTGATGGGTGTTATGAGGAATGGTGGTGTTGGAGAAGGTTGAAGGAGGAGGTGGTTGGTTATGAAAGTGGCGGAGGTGTTGGTGGTGGCTGGCCCGCCGGCCAAGGGGCGGCGCAGTGCCAGTGGTGGCTCATGGTGGGGAGAGGGAAGAGGGGAGTGGGAGAGGTGAGATTGTGTGTGAGAGAGAATAGAGATAGAGAGAGGGTTTGTTTTTAAAAAGAAAAGAAGAGAGAGAAGTAATAGGATGTGAAAGGAGTTGGTGAAATGATGGAGTGATGGGGTGGTGTAAGTCGGATGCAGGGCATGGGGGTTAGGTCGGCCAGGGGAAAGAAAAAATAAATAAAAGAGAAGAAGTAATTTAATATAATAATATTATTATATTCGGTAAAATTTTGACTGATACAGAAAAATCTCCAAAAATTCTCTAAAATAGATAATATTAAACTGAGGAACATGGTGAAATCAGATTAAGAAATTCAGTGTCATTTGTAAACTAAAAATTCTGAAATCAATCGATGATACCGGTCGACACCGATTTAGAAAACTATACAAAATAATTCAGAAAAGTTGCAGAAAATCATTTAAAATTTAAAATGTTAAAAAACAGTATTTAAAACTGAAACTGATCAAATCTGACTATTAAAAAGATCAAATCAGGCAGTACACAGGGATCAGGTCCTCGGTTCAGACTAAGGCTGACTCTGAGTCTGAAAATCTGGATTCGATACAAATAATAATATAAATAATCACAAAATAAAAATAAATATAGATAAAATAGAGAAATACGTTCAAAAAAATGGCACGTACTCGAGTACGTATTCCGGGAACGAGGTGTTACATTCTACCCGCCTTACAAAAATTTCGTCCTCGAAATTTCGATAAGGGGCAGATGAACACGAAAGAAACAAGGATGATGATGACAATATAATAAAAGGGAAAGCGATAAGGAAAGATCACCAACTAAAGTCATAAAAGTCGGGTAACAGTCATGATGACACTCTCAAGGCTCGTGTTCTGGGCTCTAGAACATTGTGGCGCTAGAATTGCCGGTGAAATTGATGCAGTATCCTCGGTTTCCTTGAATGAACTGCTGCTCTTCAAAAGATCTCTGACTCACGTACGAAGCATAACTCGCTCTTCTTCCCAAGTCTCTGTTCCATGTCACTGACTATGAAAAGGACTTGCGAACATACCTCTGATTGCTGTTGTTGACATCCTCCGTACTCTGGAGTACTCTTATCGGATCGTCGTCCACTCCATAAAGATGTCACGAGAAGTGCCACGATCATTACGCTTTCTCTGTCCTTCTATGCCTGAGTTGGTCAAAGGGATAACGGGTAGGAGGAACTAGAAAGTGAAAAGATATACGAAAAGGAGGAACTAAAAAATGAAAAAATAGAAGAAATTTAAGATTCAAAGAAAGGATCACGGAAAAGAAGAACTGAAAAATGAAGAGAGAGAAATATTTCAGACTTCAAGGAATAGACTATCAGAAAGGAATCAAGAAATGGACTATTACGAAGGAATAGATCACTTCGTACTTGTAATTAGAATGTAGCCAAGACTCGTGCGCTCTAGTTGCAAATTAATATCATATTAATCTGCCGACTGGGTGTACTGAAGATGTGAGAGTTTAGGCTCTAATATCATCCTGTAACGCCCCGATCCCGCAGGTACGGGACGTTACTGTGACGTATATACGCCGGGCGAAAATACCCTCACATATATACGTTAAGTATTAGTAAAAGTAAGAATCAGAGTACGGAAGCACGGTAGTAATATACATTCTAACAAAAGATACAAGTACACAGTTATCACAGAATATAATCCAAAATAACATGAATATTATATGAAAAAGGTGCAGAGTATAATCACAAAGCATGAAAAGGACTGGAAGGTACTCACGAATTACAAAAGAGAATCTCGCAAGCCGGTTAAGGGAGACAAGTCAAGAATGAGCTATGGCTGATCCGATAGTCCACAAAGAAGTCTAAGGTTTCTACAGAAGGATTCCACCACGCTTTTGTTGCGCTTCGGGATCTAGATATGAAGGTCCAAGGTTGTCAGAAAATAACCCAGAAAGTACGCAAGATAAAACCAAATAGCATGCACACAACAAACACATGTGTACATGATCAACTGATATAGTTTAGGCACGCAAGTACAAGCTAGTAAATACAAAAATCAGAAAATTAATACAGTGACACAGACAATCATACATGGATATAACATCGTGTCAGGAAAAGAGATGTGTGTAGAAATAATGCAATATGTACTAGACCTGAATGATTAGTGTATTGAGGATGTGTTATATCAATGTTAGGGATACAAGAATAGTTATGTCACACTTTCAGGTGTATCCGTGTAACAGAGTTACATGTATATGAAATAACAGGGTCCAATGTAACAGAAAATCCGTGTAACAAGAGTATAGGAATATGCAAATAACTATAATTCAGGCAAAGTGATGTAAGAATATATTAATTAACAGTGCAGTATGAAATCAGTATTGAATCAGTAACTAAAATCAGATTATTATATTATTATTAAGAATCATCTGATTTGTATACATCGGTATGCGTCCCATTCTACATACCTCCGCATACAGACCGGAGAGTAAGTTTGAAACTGATGGGGCTTGATGAATTATGTTTAGAATGGGTCTCATACATGCCCGAGACAACGGTCCAGGAGTATCTAGCGCTGAACCAGAACGTACCGCTAGGTACTGGGCTTATTGTATGCCTGAATAGGAATAGGATGTCACCGCTCCCACAGAAATAGGCCCAAGGGCTTATGGCACACTCGGCAGGAGATCAAGAGGAGTAGGGGTGCTAGTACATCACACAGAAACACCTAGTGGCGTCCAGGTAGAATCCTAAGTTTTAGTTGAATAACATTTGTATGGCACCATAAGCACGGAAACTATATCGGTACCCATCAATTTTCTCCGTCCCGGTATAAGTTGTTTATTTATTACGAATTAGCTCATGATGATCAGCTTACGAGGATTAACATGAATATAATAACAGGAGGAACAGGCATGATACAGGAGTATAATCTCAGGGGTGTACATGATTTAGTGTCAAGTCTTCGTAAAAGTGATAATCATAAGTTAAGTGATATCATACAATTGTCAGGAGTCAAGTAATTGCATCTCAAGTATCAGATGTCAAATATTAGGTGTCAGGTAATTAAAATGTCAGGGTTAAGTGAAAGTAATAGCATGTTAAGTACTAAGTATCAGATATCAAGTGTCAGGTGATCAATAGGTCATGTGACATGGTACAGGAAAATAATATAGTCAAATATTTTAAACTCTTCACAACCATATCAATATAAATTATTAATTATACTAATAATTATTCAGACGGGGCTAGTTAAGCTGGAGCAAGTTAGGTCCTATTAACATATGTTCGGTACAGGGCGGAGCTTGGCTCCTGGCAGAGTTAGCGTACAGTTCTAAACGCTAACGCGTTCGATGAGGCTACACTCGCGGTGGAGTAGTCGTATGAACATCAGGCCAACGCACACGGTGAAGCCACACTCGCAGTGAAACTAGACGCACACGATGAAGCAACGTATGAACACTCGACTAACGCATGTGACGAAGTCACGCTCGCGACGAAGCTAAACGCACGCGTGATGCAGTGTATGAACGTCCGGCTATTATACGCGGTGAAGCTACACTTGAATGAGTCTAGTTGTAAAGCGTTGAGAGCTAAGCTCGCCTCCAGGCGGAGCTATATGAAATCCGGAGGTAAATAGGTACCCGCACAAATGTTAGTACAACATAGGCATATAAATAACAGTACACGCCAAACATAAAATAACGGTACTCGCAATAACAACCAACAGGTATTTGCAAAGCATGTATATATTAAAAAGCGCTCGCAATTCATATATCAAGCAGTATATATGTATCAAGTCGCATAATATGTATCATGTATTAAACACGTAAATAACATTCACCAAGCATGTAACAATAATAGAAAACACTCGCCCAACATAAATATAGTACTTGCCCAGTATTGAAAAGGAGTACTTCCTAAAGAATATCCAGGACGCAGTGACGGACTCCGAGGAAACCCTGATACAACATGTGCACACGCGCAAAGTGAAAGAAAGTGAAGTGAGGAGAGAGAAAAAGAGAGAGAGAAATGGAGATAGAGAGAGAAAAAAGAGAGTGAGGCAATGGGGAGGAGGAGAAAAGGAAAAGAGAGAGAGAGGAATGAGAGGGAAGTTAGAGAGAGATCCATAGAGAATATATATATATATAGGGCGTGAGTGAGAGAGAGGTGAAGAGAGAACGTGAGTGAGAGAGAGAGGGAGGGGGAGAGAGAGAGATTAGAACCAGAACCAGATCGGAGAGAGAGAGGAGAGATAAAAGGAGAGAAGAAAAGGAGAAAGAGAGAAGGAGAGAGAGGAGAAAAGATGCAGAGAAGAAAGAAAGAGAAAAAAAAGAAATAAAGAAAGAAAAGAGAAGAAAAAGGGAGAGTGGGAGAGGAGCATGGTCGGGCCGGGGGTGGCCAGAGGCGGCGCGGCTGGCCCGTGGGCGTCGGCGGCAACTGGGCCTAGGTGGAGAAGGGGAGGGGTGAGGTGGAGTTGGTAATGAAAATGTTGACGATGTTAATGATGGAGAAGGAGTGATGGTGGAAGTGGTGTGATGGTAGAGTGAAGTGGAGGAGGAGGTGGTGGTATTGTGGTGGAGGAGATGGTTGAGATGAGGAAGATGGTGGTGAAAGTGATGGCGGAGGGTGATGGGTGGAATGATGATAATGGTGGTGTTGGAGGAGGGGTTAGTTGTGAAAGTAGTGGAGGTGTTTGGTGGTGCCGGCTGGCCAAGGGGGCGCGCGGCGCCGGTGGTGGCTTACAGTGGGGAGAGGGAAGAGGAGAGTGAGAGAGGTGAGATTGTGTGTGAGAGAGAATAGAGACTGGGGGGAGGGGGGAGGGAGAGGGGGGAGAGAGAGAGAGAGAGAGATGTTTTTGTTTTAAAAGAAAAGAAGAGAGAGAAGTGATGGGATAGGGATGGAGTTGGTGAAAGGATAGGGTGATGGGATGGGGGTTAGGTCGGCTACAGGGCATGGGGGTTAGGTCGGCCAAGGGGAAAGAAAAAATAAATAAAAGAGAAGAAACAATTAATATAATAATATTATTATATTCGGTAAAATTTTGACTGAAACAGGTAAATCTCCAAAAATTCTTTAAAATATATAATATTAAGCTGAGAAACATGGTGAAATCGGATTTAGAAATTTAATTTCATTTACAAAGTAAAAATCCTGGAATCGATCGGCGATACCGGTGGACACCGAATTTAGAAAACTATATAAAATAATTCAGAAAAAATTCAGAAAATCATGAAAAATTCAAAATATTGAAAAAATGAAACGAGATCAAATCTGACTATCGAAAAGATCAAATCAGACAGTACACTGGGATCGGGTCTCCGGTTCAGACTAGAGCTGACTCTGAGTCTGAAAATCTGGATTCGATATCAAACAATAATATAATAATCACAAAATAAATAAATACAGATAAATATAGAAAAATATGATCAAAAAAATCGGGACACATACTCTGGTACGTATTCCGGGAACGGGATGTTACAATAATTCTTTTAAACCGGCGATTTAAAGTGAATTTTCCTCCTCCTCCTTCTCCCGTGGTTTTTCCGATTAGGGTTTCCATGTAAAAAATTGTGTCTCTGTCTATTGTTTGTGTTGTGTTTATTATCTCGCACTTACACACTTTAGGCCCACATTCTCGCTTGTAGTATGGATCGAACGTCTGATTACTTGCAGCAGAAAATCTCCACCACAACAAAGAAGAAGAAGAAAGAAAGAAAGAAAGAGGAAGAAAAAGGAGGAGGAGAAGAGGAAGAAATCAAGAATGTTTGAAAATTATCTAATAATTTATGGTCTTGAATGAAAAATTAACATGACAGCAGATATTAGTCTCCAGTATTCATATGATAAAGGATTTCATGTTTCTATTAAGTCCCCCGTAAACACCCCCGTGCCCGAAGCTTTGTGTAAACATAACCCCTCAATTGTCAGAAATTTTCATTATAATAGAAGGTCGGTTTCTTTCAGGACTTACTACTTCTATGAGTTTGGAACTGATGTCAGCGTACTGCTTTAGTTGCTTCTGTTAACAGTGGCAGGTGTTTATTTTTGCTTGTGTCTGCTTTTCCTTCTTTCAGTGTGCTGAATTTTATCTATTCATGTTTAACTTCTTTTGCTGTCAATGTAAAATGAAAAAATCATAAGCAATAATTTTTTCTATCTGTCCATTATGCTTGTGCATTTCTGGTGAACTTCATCATGCTTCTTATTATATTCCCTGTAATTGAGTTTGGTAATTGTTGGAGGAGAGAGATATTAAAGGAGGTGATGCCATGCCAAGTGCTGTAGAAGATTGTCAAGTACCGTCGAAGATCGCCAAGGAAGTCGACGATGAAAGGCAAAGGGACAGCGGCAGGAAATAGCAGCAGCAGCAGAAGACAGGCGGGTCGGTCGACCGGGCCGGTCGACCGACGTGCACAGCATGCACAGGGTTTTGGGCGGTCGACCGGCGGGTCGACCAAAGTGCTCTGACTGCAGGAACCCAACTCTCGGGTTTTCTGGGTCGACCGGAATGATCTGACTGTAAACAACCCAACTCTCGGGTTTCTTGGGTCGACCGGAAGAGGAGGTCGATCGACGGTCCCGGTCGACCGACAGTCAGGTTTGGGTGAAATCTGCTGCTCCCGCTGATGTGAGGTATTTATGCCTAATGTTGATTTTAGGGTTTAATATCTCTGCGAAATTGTATTAGCTGTGAGTTCTCTTGCATTCAAAGAGACGAAGAGCTATTGTAATCATCTTCCTAAATAAAATTCTTTCCATTGATTGCCCCGAGGACGTAGGCATTGAGGCCGAACCTCGTTAAATCTTATCTTTGTGATTTGTGCGTTCTTCGTGTGATTGTTGGGTTGTTCTTTGTGTTGGAGATCTTGGATCCTCTATTATTTGGTTGTTGTGATTGGATAGCGCGCACAACAAGTGGTATCAGAGCTTCCGGGTTGCACTTGGGATTTCTGAGGACTCGAAGGGCTCGAAATCGGATCCGGTGGAGATCGTGTGTCGATCTCAGATCTGAGGTATTGGGTGTTCGAGGAGATTGTGTGTCGATCTTAGAAGGACTCAAGGAGGGCTCGTTGAATCCGTGGTGGAGTAGATCTGGTGAGAAACTCGATCTAGGGTTTCAAGGGACAGGTAAAAATCATATTTTTTATCTGTGTATAGATCTATTTCAAGTTAGTTGATCTTCCGCATAGATAGAGAATCAGGGAAAAATCTCAATGGTAGAAGAAATTGCATCTGTTAAGACAATGAACACTCACCCAAGGATTGAAGTTGTTAAGTTTAATGGGACTAATAATTTTGGTATGTGGAGATGCGAGGTTATGGATGCGCTGAATGCATCAAACCTCGAAGACACTCTCCTATTGGCGAAGAAGAAGAACACTACCACTGATGAAGAGTGGGCGAAGATGAACAGGTCGGCATGTGGCTTGATACGTTCATGCTTGTCACAAGACATAAAATACCTTGTGCAACATGAGACGTCAGCGAAGAAACTGTGAGAAACCCTTGAAAAGAAGTACCTGACGAAGAGTGTAGAGTCCAGGTTGCAGCTTAAGAGTAAGTTGTATCAGTTTCGGATGAAGAAGGGGAGCACAGTAAATGAGCACATCAACCGATATACGAAGCTTCTTACAGATCTGCTAAATGTGGATGTCATGGTAGATGAGGAAGATAAGGCGGTCATCTTTCTGAATTCACTTCCTGCAGAGGAGTACGAGACATTCACACTGACCTTCATTAATGGAAGGTAGAGCTTGGATTATGATGAGGTGTCGTCTGCATTGATGAGTTATGACACAAGGAAGAATGAGAGACATCCTTCTCAGACAAGTTCATCTGCAGAGGCATTGGAAGTAAGAGGCAGGAGTTCATCAAAGAAGGGCAAGGAGATTAGAGGAAGATCGAAATCCAGACCGGGATTCAGGGATCTCAAGAGAAATCAGTGCGCCTTCTGCAAAGAGTTTGGGCACTGGAAGGTAGACTGTCCAAAGTTCAAGGGAAAGAAGAAAGAATCAAAATCTGAAGAAAATCTCGCAAAAGTGGTAAAAACTGCAAGCAGCAAATCACAGGCAGATGGATCAGATTCGGATTCTTCAGTATTCTCGTTTTCAGTTACCACTCCCGTCATTGGCTACTCAGGTGAGAACGAGTGGATCTTGGACACAGGTGCAACATATCATGTATGCCCTAATCGAGACTGGTTTACCAGTTTCGAGAAGTTGGAGGGGTGTTCGGTAGTCATGGGCGATGATCATCCGTGCATCATGGAGGGTGTTGGCACTATTCCAATCAGGATGTTTGATGGGATGGTGAGGGAGCTGAAAGAAGTGAGATATGTACCTCAGCTGAAGAGGAACTTGATCTCTGTAGGAGCTTTGGAATCATTGGGCCTCGGAGTGTCTATTAAGGAAGGAGTTCTTAAAATGACAAAGGGCTCGATGGTGGTGTTGAAGGCCGATCGTCGGAACAACTTGTATTACTTGAAGGGTAGTACAGTGACAGGGCAGGTGGCAGCTTCTACCAGTCAGAAGGAAGATTCAACCCGGCTGTGGCACATGAGGCTGGGACATGCAGGGGAGAAATCAATGCAAACTCTTATGAAGAAACGGTTGCTGAAGGGTGCTGAGACCTGCAAGTTGGATCTATGTGAACATTGCATCATCGGCAAGAAGACCAAGGTGAAGTTTGGCACAGCTTCACACTGCACGGAGGATATTTTGACTATGTTCACACGGATGTATGGGGACCTACCAAGACTACATCGATTGGAGGTAACCACTATTTTGTGTCGTTCATTGATGACTACTCTAGGCGATGTTGGGTGTACACTATGCGACACAAAGATGAAGTCCTAGAGCTGTTTGTGAAGTGGAAGGCTAATCTGGAGAGAAGCACGGGAAGGAAGGTCAAGGTTCTCCGTTCTGACAATGGAGGAGAGTACAAATCCGATCCTTTCCTACAGCTATGCCTTGATGAGGGCATAGAGAGACACTTCACAGTACGAGAGACTCCGCAACAAAATGGGGTGGCTGAGAGGATGAACCGGACTTTGCTAGAGAAGGTTCGGTGTATGTTATCCAATGCAGGACTGCCAAAGAAGTTTTGGGCTGAAACTTTGGGGTATGCATGCCATCTTGTGAACAGGTTGCCGTCGTCTGCAATAGGGGGGAAGACTCCTCTTGAAGCTTGGTCAGGAAGAACTGCTGAGGACTATGATTTGCTACGAGTTTTCGGATGTCCAGCCTACTACCATGTCAAAGAAGACAAGTTGGACCCAAGGGTAAAGAAAGGGGTGTTCGTTGGCTTCAAGCGAGGAAGCAAGGGGTTCAAGATTTGGGACCAAAAGGACAACAAGTTCATAATCAGCAGGAATGTCACATTCGATGAGGCTTCTTTGATGAAGCCTACGGTCTCTAAGCAGGTGGAGACCAGCAAGACCAAGGAGCTATTGCAGCAGGTGGAGAGTGATGCAGATCCACCATCTCTAGAGGATTCAGTATCAGTTCGGATCATTCCTGAGGTGACACAGGGTGGTGATCAAGTAGCTGAAGAAAATGCTGAAAATATTGAAGAGGATCAGGAGCAGGTCATGGGTACTGTTCCAGATTCTACTGCAGTTGGAAGACCACGGAGGAACACTAGGAGACCGGGTTGGCTCACCACTGATATGGTCGTCGCGTATGCACTTCCAGTTGTTGAAGAGGCTATTCCATCTACCTTCAGGGAAGCTGAGATCAGTACAGAAGCTAGGATGTGGAAAGAGGCCATAGATGAAGAGATGAAATCTCTCTATAAGAACAACACATGGGAACTTACTAAGTTGCCCAAGGGGAAGAAGGCCATAGGGTGCAAGTGGATATTTCCTAAGAAGCAAGGATCTCTCCAAGAAGATGCAGTGCGCTACAAGGTAAGGCTGGTGGCTAAAGGCTACGCTCAGAGAGAAGGAATCAACTATAACGAGGTGTTCTCCCCGGTAGTTAAACACTCGTCTATTCGGATTCTATTGGCTTTGGTGGCGCAGAATGAGTTGGAACTTGACCAACTTGATGTGAAGACCGCCTTTCTCCACGGCGATCTTGAGGAGGAGATCTATATGACACAGCCCACAGGTTACAAAGCTGCAGGGAAGGAAGAGTTAGTATATAAGCTAAAGAAATCGCTGTACGGTTTGAAGCAGTCTCCTAGACAGTGGTACAAGCGATTTGATAGCTTCATCAGGAAGAAGAAGTACACACGTAGCCATTTCGACCCATGTGTGTACTACAACAAGTTACCATCAGGTGAATATATCTATCTACTTCTTTATGTAGATGATATGTTGATTGCTTCTAGGTCGAGATCTGTTATTGACTCTCTGAAGAAGATGTTATCGTCAGAGTTTGAGATGAAGGACCTGGGGAAGCAAGGAAAGTATTGGGCATGGAGATCACTAGAGACAGGAAAGCTGGCAGGATAAGTTTGACATAGAAGGGCTATTTAGAGAAGGTACTGCAGAGGTTTAATATCAGCAAGGATACTAAGTCTGTTAGTACACCTATGGCGCCGCACTTCAAATTGTCAGCAAAGATGTCTCCAAGGAGTGTTCAAGAGCGTGAGTATATGTCTCATGTTCCATATGCCAATGCTGTGGGTACCTTGATGTATGCTATAGTGTGTACGAGGCCAGATCTATCACAGGCAGTCTCCATGGTGAGTCGATACATGCATGATCCTGGACAGGGTCATTGGGAAGCTGTGAAATGGATTCTGAGGTACATCAAGGGAACCGTTGATGTAGGCCTAGTATTCGAGAAGGACAACACCGGAAAGCAGGAGTGCATAGGGTATGTGGACTCAGACTATGTAGGTGACCTTGACAAACGCCGGTCGACGACGGGATATGTCTTCACATTCTCACAGGCACTGGTGAGTTGGCGCTCCACACTTCAGTCTACCGTCACGTTGTCGACCACTGAGGCTGAATATATGGCTATGACAGAGGCCATGAAGGAGGCAATCTGGCTTCAGGGGTTGCTTGATGACTTGGGCGTGGAACAGGATATATTGAAGATAAACTGTGACAGCATGAGTGCCATCTACTTGGCAAGGAACCAGGTCTATCATGTAAGGACGAAGCATATTGATGTCAGGTATCACTTTGTTCGGGAGATTCTAGAGGAAGGTGACATTGACTTGTTGAAGATTCACACTTCGGAGAATCCGGCCGATATGCTAACAAAGGTGGTGTCGGGGGTGAAGTTTGCACACTGCAAAGACTTGCTCCATGTCCTTCAAGTGAATTGAGCTTGCTGAAGCTCATTTGGATGAACTACGGACGGCTTGATCTCTTGGGCAGGGGTACGTAGGCAACCATGTTGGTGCAGCCGCTATCGAGTCGGAATTCGGCTCAGATTTGGAAATCTTCACCGAGGTGGAGAATTGTTGGAGGAGAGAGGATATTAAAGGAGGTGATGCCATGCCAAGTGCTGTAGAAGATTGTCAAGTGTCGTCGAAGATCGCCAAGGAAGTCGGCGATGAAAGGCAAAGGGACAGCGGCAGGAAATAGCAGCAGCAGCAGAAGACAGGCGGGTCGGTCGACCGGGCCGGTCGACCGACGTGCACAGCATGCACAGGGTTTTGGGCGGTCGACCGGCGGGTCGACCGAAGTGCTCTGACTGCAGGAACCCAACTCTCGGGTTTTCTGGGTCGACCGGAATGATCTGACTGTAAACAACCCAACTCTCGGGTTTCTTGGGTCGACCGTCGGGTCGACCGGAAGAGGAGGTCGGTCGACCGTCCCGGTCGACTGACAGTCGGGTTTGGGTGAAATCTGCTGCTCCGCTGATGTGAGGTATTTAAGCCTAATGTTGATTCTAGGGTTTAATATCTCTGCGAAATTGTATTAGCTGTGAGTTCTCTTGCATTCAAAGAGATGAAGAGCTATTGTAATCATCTTCCTAAATAAAATTCTCTCCATTGATTGCCCCGAGGACGTAGGCATTGAGGCCGAACCTCGTTAAATCTTGTCTTTGTGATTTGTGCGTTCTTCGTGTGATTGTTGGGTTGTTCTTTGTGCTGGAGATCTTGGGATTCTCTATTGTTTGGTTGTTGTGATTGGATAGCGCGCACAACAGTAATAAAGTTCTAGTGTGATCAAACTAATGGTCCTGCTAAATTCAATTATAGGTCCGCAATTAGCATATCCTCACTTTTTTTCTTTTTTTTTTTTTTTTTTTTTTTTTTTTTTTTTTTTTTTTTTTCCATGTCAGGCATACAGATGATGGCATAAAATTGCGTTCGGCTGCTAATATCCCATGCAGTTTGACAAGTTTCAAGCGAAAATCAACCATATTCTTTAGAGAGGGTGCTTGTCTGAAAGAGACCATCGAAGTGGGCAAATGCATCAAAGATTTTTGACATGAAGAGAATGATTTTTGATAAATTATGCACCACTGAGAAGATGCTCGAGCACTATCTGGATGCCAAAGGAGAGAAGGATGCAGAGAACTATTTGTTTGTTTGGTGGAAAGTGGAGATGGTGACATTTAGTTAGTGTTGCTTCTTTTTGTTATTTCTGTAGGTTACAGAGATGAAACGAAGACAGAAAAAACTTGACATCTTTACTCATAAGATGTTCTGCTACATTTTTGTTGCCACTATCACTTGTCATTGCATAATATGCGATGTAAACCAGCCGATGCTTGATTCTTTCTCCTTCCAGTTTAAGCTTTCTTATGAAATCTTAGCGGTCGACATGAAGTAGTGGCAGAGAGAGCCTGGTGTTGTTTTTGGGTTTACAGGTGACACAGAGCTCAGATACAGTTAACTATGATGCTCGGCAAGAAGGATCAATCAAGCCTCTGGCGATTGTCTGCGATCCAGTGTAAAAGGAATTTATTCTTTTTTGAAAATGTTGACAGAAAGAACATATTCTTGTGGCTTCAGGTTAAAAAGGAAAAAGATCTCTGCTTGAAAGTTTTAACATGCAAGCCCATTTTGTGCAGGGATGCCAGTTTCTGCGGCAAAATCTCTGTCGCGCTACAGAGACAGAGTATGTGATTCCTAAACATTATTATGTTCAAAAGAATATCTTTTCTGCATGCCTTTTGGATACTTTTAGCACTTGGCACACAGCAACCTTGTTTTTTTTTTTTTGATCTTAAATGAATCAGATACTGGTAAATTCATGTGAGATTTCACATCAGTTACTATAAGATCTAATTACATAATTTGCTTAGTGTACAAGAAAGTGCTAAATGAGCATGTATAAAAGCAAAGGAGAGGAATATGATTCCAAATGAAATAAAATACAAGAAACTTTCCCTCCATTAATAAAACCTCCCATTGTTCTCTCTCTCTCTCTCTCTCTCTCTCTCTCTCTCTCTCTCTCTTCCCCTCCTCAACTCTTTCTCTCTCTCTCTCTCTCAGGTTCAATGGATCAGAAGAAGCAAGCTACCACTGCAACCTCCAAGCCATTGGGCATGTGTGAGAAGCTCTTCAAAACGTTCCAGCCGGCGCTGCGCCACCTTCGCCGCCTCACTTTCCAGCAGCAAGAAGCCACTGCTGCCTCCCCTGTAGACTCTTCGCCGGCGGAGGCCGACCACGGCCCCGTTCCCCAGTCCAAGCTCCCAGAGCCAGTTGCGCCACCGCAGGGGAAATTCAAGTTGCCAAAAGTCCCACGTAAGCCTAAGCCTAAGCAGCACGAGAAGCCACTCCCGACGGCCGCACCGCAGAAGGCGGAGGTGAGGCCGCTAGGCCCCGTGCCACAGCCACTGCCGCCGCCGCCGCCAAAGGCGGAGGTGCAGAAGCCAAGGAAGAGGTTCAGTGAGAAGGTAAGGACAAGGACTACTTCTGTGAAAGTGAATTAGCCCGCCGGTGACACTCCTCACTCTTAGAACGAAGGTTTCAGATTCTGCAATTATTGAATCGAGGGTTGACTTGGATAATATATATGTTATGACTGAAGTCCTTTGCTCTATCTTTTTTTTCCTCAAAGAAAATCACAAAAAAAAAAAAAAAAAAAGATAAGGACTTGTGGTGTTGGTCTTACTTTCTTAAATTTGTGTATAAAATGTTCTGTAAAATAAAATATGAGTGAAAGAGATCTATGTCATTATGTTCTGTAAAATAAAATAAATGTTTTGCAGATGCAGTGTGTTTGTTTGTGTGTTTGATTGAAAACAAAAAAGTGATTGTCTCATGTGTTTGACGTGTTGGATCATTTTATTTTTTTTTTGAAAAAATCGTAGTCTTGTCTTGGATTTGAGCAACTCTTGCTTTGCTGCTGAGACATGTCTCAACGCTGTGGTATACTAGCATACCGTTCTGCCGACGGTGAAACTTACTGACAGAGTAGCAGAAAAGGAGAGTGGAGGAGAAAGAAGGGGAGGAAGAGGAAGAAGAGGCGGGGAGAAGGCTTTGGCTTTGCCAGAAGGAGAAGTAGGAGGAAGAAGAAAAAAGGAGGAGGAGGAGAGAGAGCCGGCAGCGCTCTCTCTTTCTCTCTCTGTTGCTCTCATTCTCTTTCTCACAAAAGACAAACAAACAGAGTCACGAGAGAAAATCTCCTTTCAGTTAGTTTTTGATTAGTATTTGTTAAAATGATCCAAAGAAATTTTCAGTTATTATTTGCAATTATCTTCAAGAATTTTTCATTTTTTCCCTTTTTTTTAGCAATAATAAAACAATCTCCGGCCTTTTTTAGATTTTGCATTTTGATATCATAGTAACTCTATACATGGGCTGTTATTGAGAAGGTAATATCATCTCACTCTTCTCTGCAATGCCTGTTTCCTATTTCTTCACTGGATGCTTGTCTTTAAATAATTGGCTACATTTGCTACTTACCCTTTTCATTAGAACTAGATTGGTTATGCTCAGTGATTCTTATCATAAACTTTGATCATCCTTTTAATGATTAGATATGTCCTGTTCTCTTTAATTTCTCCATTCATGGCAAACTTCCTCACAAGCTTCAGGTTTGTGTCTCTCTCTCTATGGTGTCTTATTTGTTGATTATTTGCTTGCAGGAGTCTGGATCTATCAAAAGCAGAAGAGTTTAAATGTGGAAAATTTCAACCATGCACAGAGCTAAAGCATCTAGCAAATATCAAATGTAATTCATCTTAGCTTAAGCCATTCCTTGGTTAAAAAAAATCCATTCCATTCTGTATCCTGCTTGTTCAACTTGTGCATGGTGTTGTAAGGGGTGAAATTTCTGAAGCTAAGAGTTAAGACAGTGAAATTACTATGAAAAGAATTTTTGTATATGGCTGTTTTAAAGCAGTGGAAATATTCTACACATCAAAGTTTCATGATCATTCATGTTGTTGTTGTTGTATCCTAATTAATAGTTACTTGAGATCATTCTTCTGCAGAGAACTGCTTGTGTTGCAATGTCAATCATATGCCTAAAGAATATCAAGGTAACAGCCATTGAATTGTCTCAACTTCTATATGTTCTTGTATCTTTCTACCTCTCTACTTTCTCCTGCTTATTAGGGCCATGCAAGTGCACTAGGCCTGTCAATGGTAGGGTCTGACCCGGAAACAAATCAGAATCCGACCCGTTTAAAGCGGGTTCGGTAAGGGAATTTTTTTTACTGTTAACCCGACCCAGAGCCGGAGCCGTTTATTGAGCAATAAACGGGACGAATCCAATTAAACCTGTTTCCTACTGTTTAAGATCCAACCCGTTTAAAAATTATCAAATTTGTATCTGAATATCCAATAGTGATTAATCTTGAACTTTGAAATGAGATTTTACAGTTCAAAATTAACACCCAAGGAATACTCAAAAATAGTCACGATTAACTCTCATAAAAATAGTCTTTAACCCCAATTCTTCTCATTAACCGGATCTATGTAAACGGGTTAGACCCGTTTATAAAATGAATCCGGGTCTGGATTCACTTTCTCAAAACCTGCCAGGTAAACGGGTCGGATCCAGATCCGGTTATATTAGACGGATCTGGATTTGGTACATCAAAAACCGTATTCGATCCATACAATTTACAGGCCTAATGAGCACTGACCTTCAATATAGGGCTAAAATTCTCTAAAATATCATGAACTTTGAAAAAAATACCACAACCTTTTCAAACTGCAAAACACCACTACAAACTTAAGCACTTTCAAAAAGACCTATCCCAAAATATCAAGAGGTTACTAACGAAAAAAGAAGACCAGAGAGAGAGAGAGCATTCAAAAATTAGCATGCAAGCAACTATTCTTGTTTATCAATATAATTGAACTCGACTTTCACAATACACATTTAACTTGAAAGAAGCGGACGCTCTGTGCATCAATTTGCCAAAAACCCCCAACAACTACAAAAATCTTTCACAACGAAATTCCTTGTAACAAAATAAAAGACATCTCTTCCATGTTCACCGAATTCCCAGAAATGTTGCTACTATTACAAAACTGATGTAAAATATTAAGGCTATATAAGCTAAAATGATGCATCAAGTAAACTTTAAATACAAGTTTCTCCTGATCCCCCCATATTACTTTGAGACGTATTTCTCTACCCATTCTGGTGTCTCCCTCCTCGACGGCCAAAGGAGCGATGTCCTCCTCTCTGATAAGGCCTTCGTCCCCTGGAGGATGATCTTCCCCCATTAAACTGCATTGAGGGAGGCCTCATCTCACCCTGGTTGACAGGTGGTGGAGCCTGCCCATGGCTCTGCTCATTGCTGGGGGGCAAAGAACCTTGAGGGTTCACATTGCCATAACCAAATGGCACTTGACCAAACCCACCTTGTCCCATGAGCCCAATGAGAGCAGAAGATGGCCCAAGAGATGAATTAGTTGATCCCGGAAACCATGGGAAGTTAAAAGGGAGGCCTCCAACATTAGGTATAAGCTGCTGCTGCTGCAGATAAGGCATTATTCCACTAGCGAAATTGTTAAAAACCTGATTCTGGTGTTGGAGATCGCAGGTCTGATCTCCAAACTGCTGAGCTGGTAGCCAATGCATTGGAGGTCCTCCTCCTTGCATTGCCATAATCTGGGGCTGAGGGGGGAATCCTCCTTGTGCGCCCATGGGCATGGCCTGAGGGGGGAATCCTCCTTGTGCGCCCATGGACACGGCCTGAGGGGAAATCCTCCTGGACACGGCTGAGATGCAAATCCTCCTGCTTGTATGCCTATAGGCTGGGGCTGAGGGGGGAATCCTTGTGCAGAAACATTATTGAAGGGAACATTATTGAAGGGCAGAGGTGTATTAGCACCACTGATGCCCATCTGGAATGTCTGAGGCTGAGATGCAAAAGCTGGCACCATCATTGGTGAGGAAGTTATGCCACCTACATTTGCAGCCCCATTAGCTTGGTTGCAATTGTTGCATCCAGAATTCACAGCAACTGGAGATGCATGAACCTGGCCAGGCTGCCTGGGCAGTGGCTGGTCCACCGCTGCTACTGGCAATGAATGATGCGACTGCAGTTGCTTACGTCTGTCAAACCCAGCACCCTTAAAATTATTCTTCTTCTTGCCAAATCCAGACTCTTGATTCCCATGGTTTGCATCTCTCTTATTTTGTTTCAGAGATCTCTTGTACTCAGCTTCCTTCTCATCATCAGAGAATTCCACTTCATCCATGACCTCCTCATCATCGGCACCTGATGCATCATAGCCTTTCTGATAAAGGGATTTTTCATTTAGAATGTGGTCGGCAAAATCAACGACAAAAGAGACGGCGACACCAGTGCTGATTCCTGAAGGGACTTCCTTGTCAGAGTTATACCTGACAATGTAGTAGGGGTTCTTCACGGGTCCAAATATTTCATCAATTATCCCTAACGGTGACCTAGTTTCACTGATCCAGAGAATAGATCCCTCGTTGAGAGGGCTGTGCTTCTCTGAGCCCTCCACGACCACTCTGCTGCCTAATATCTGTAGGAAAGAGAGAACTCAGCAGAAATGAATTCTGTAGTAAGGAGAACTGCTGGAGTAATAGCATCAAAATTGAATGGCATAAGATACTGCAGGCCTATAAAAGGGAGAGAAAAAAAGCTGTTAAGCAATAGTGCGAAGAAAAGAGGACAAGAGAGCAGCTTGCCGTTGCCTTTCAACCATTCTCAATAAGCAATAGGTCAACAAAGGAACAGTAGATATGACATTTGCTTGACGCACGGACATGGAAATGGGATAGGTATGACGGACATGGACACCAGGATACAAATAATTTTAAAAAATTAAAGACAGGGGTCAAACACAGATACAACAAACATTACATGTGTATATTTGTGTTTTGTGTGCGCCCATATACACATTTACAAAATAATACATGTAGTGGTCATTTTTCAGCCTCTAACGGGACGTTGACACGTGTCCCTCAATGAGCAGGTAATTCATGAATGTGGAACCATAAGCGTGGGGTTTTGACAATCCCAAAGCGAGTCCTCCACTGCCCTACAATCCAAACTCCAGAACGAAAACTCCCCTCAATCTTCTCTTTGAAGCCGAGATCACAATTTCCTCTCCTTTCTATCCAGAGCGAAGTCCTCTTGTCCAACGGTTATGCCAAATAAGCATCGCCATTATCTCTCCAAACACTTTCACTACGGAAACCGCCTGGCCATACTGAATGATAACACCCAGACCGACTATCACGCTTTCGCCCTCGGTGACAGTTCCGCCAACAAATGCGCCACTCAATCTCCAGGTGATTATAACGGCCGCACGATCCTCTCCTGTAATCACGCTCCACATGATTACATATCAATTACAGGGGCAGCACTATTAGCTATGGGCTGTCACCTGTAATCAAGGGGCAATGAAGGCTGTTATGATTAACAAAACGTGTGTATCCAAGACGTTAATGTGACCCACTTTACACGCACCCACTGCAACAGACCCTCAGGTATAAATATCCTCTTTCTTCTTCTGAAAGAAAAGAGAGCTTCTGATTACCCTAAAACACTCTTACTGCCTTTACACTTTTCATTCTCTTTGAGTACTTTTTCTCACACCTGAGGGTCATAGGCAGGCACCGCACCGGTGTTCCTAACCCTAAGGTGCTCTCTTATGCATTGGCAGATTGATCGGGAGCGTCCACATGCTTGTGAAGGATTTTTTCCTCCTCAAATTAGTGCTTTCATGGAGATCTCAAATCTACACTTGAGATTCTCCCCTCCTTTTCGTCTCTACTTATTCCGAAAACCTTCCTCATAAAAAGCCTTCTTGCGGTACTAATGGCGCCCACTTTCGCAAATGCCACTGTCATCAAGGGCAAGATGGTCGCCACCACTTATAGAGACGACCCTGCATCACCTACCTATAATGAATTGTGTCAACAGCTTGTTGACACGCAAAGGCAGTTGGATGAGCTATGATCTCAAACAGATATTGAGCGGGAACTGGCCGACATCCAACGAGAAACCGCCGAATGTGAGCGAGAGGTGGTGGTACAAGTCTACAACCAACTCCTCGCCCAGATAAAGATGTTATGCAAGGCTCAACAACGGATGATGGAATTGGGCAGCTGCCCTTGCTCCAACTCTCGTTCATTCCAGAATAAACCTTAGATGCCACCGATCAGTCTCACCCCCAGACAAAAAGGACTTCAAAAGCCACGGAGTCAGCTCTTCATGAAATCGAACAAAAGGGCACCGAGTCTCAGTCAGTAGAAGGCTCAGAGAAGCCCCCCAAATATATGGAAAGGCCATTGATCGAACCCCAAAAGGAAAAATAAGCTTCACTCTTTTGTCACTCCCTATCGATCAAGTCTCCCACCTCATTGAGGATGAATCCTAGATAAAACGCCCAAAACCAGTTCAATATGATCCAACCAATCCGGCGGCAGAAGAGTACCGCTCCTTCCCCAGTAGCAAGGGTCACTCCACTCTGAATTGCTGGAACCTCGAGAAGTATTTTGAGGACCTCATTCAGCGTGGATATATCTAGGAGTTCGTCCTCGTCCAGAAAGTGGACACCAAAGCTGAGGGCGATGATGAGTTCAAAGATGAAGCTGAAGTCGAAGACAACGTAGAAGTAGAAGACATTTCGGTCGAATCATTTGATTAGGAATCTATCATTCATCCTCACTTCCCGCTCGAATAAAGCGAAGCAAAGATCGGGAAGCATCCAATAAATACATTGCTCTCCATTTTAGCATGTTGTGTAAGATGTCAATTGAATAAAATTATGTTTCTTACGTATGTGCACTTTTCTATGATGTTTCACGGCGACATTAATCGAATTTAATCCATCACCCAAGGAGGGTCCCCTGACAAGGGGATCACTCCAATGGTTCACCTTCAATTATGCTTACGAGGGTCTCCTTACGAGGTGGATCACCCCAACGAACAATCAACTAAACCAACGAGGGTACCCTTACGAGGGAAATCGCTCTAACAGTGCGCCAATGACTCTTCTCATTGGAGTCCCCCTTACGAGAGGGATCACCCTTGTGGTTTGTCGGGGATCCCCTACGGAGGAGATCACCCGTACGGCTAGCCATCGATACACCTAAAGGGGATCCCCTCATGAGGGAGATCGCACCAAACGGGTCGCCATCAACTAAACCTAAGGAGATCTCCTGTACGAGGGTAGATCGCTCTAATAGTTTGTCATCACTAAACCTTAGGGGATCTCCCGTACGAGGGTAGATCGCCCTAATTTTCAGAGCATGACTCATGCGCACAAAGGAAGTCAAGCTCAAGAGCGCAGACTACATCGATCCTGCCTACTTCTTTGTTGGCCTCAGTTCTGGAGCGAAGTTCGTGCACATTCATTTCCAGAGCATGACTCATGCTTCCATCAGCAATGATCAACCAGGCCATCTCCTAAGGAGTAAGTGAGCTCCTGCACCAAACCTCAACAGCTCTGCAAGGGACTGGAGACGCGCCCTGTACCCAGCCTCGTTTCTTAGCAAGGCGAGCCTAGTAAGACAGTGATGATGTTAAGCCCCCACCGAAAAAGGCCTGGATGGCAAAGGATGGGTGCTTCTCCTTCTCCTCCATGCGCACTATCAGAAAAGAATATGTGAAACCTCTAGGACACTTGCTTGCCCCCCAAGGAAGGGTCGAGAACCCAACAGCTCGGTTGAAGCAAGAACTTTGTCCCCTCTGATAGTGGTCCCCTCTGATAGTGGTGCTACGTTACAACCACCAAGGCTCTGTAACATCCCATTTACAACCACCAAGGCTTCGCATCAGGCAACTTCATTTGGAACAAGGAAGAAACATCTCATATCCTCGCACCAGAGTTTCCCACATCCTCCTATTATCCGAAGCAAAGAAGCAAGAGGGATGGAATTATTTGCAAAGGTTACTTTTTCTCTAGGATTCTTCATCCTTTTATAGGGAAGCACCAGGTCATTTCCGTAATTACCCAGGCATACAAATCATCATGGTGTCTTGAGAATATTGACCCATCATCTCGAGGTTTTCGGTCCACAACCTCAGAGTGATTGGTTGTTTGAGACAGATAGCCGCCTGACAACTTTCTTCACATTGAATTGTCAAATCTATAGCCATGATGGCACATGAACTAGAATCAATACACCGCCGTAATTGATCGAGTGAATCAATGACAAACACCTGAAAGTATGGGCTAATACAAAAGATATGCAAAGATGTCGAGGGATATGCACTGAAATATCAAATCAGAACCAGAAAAACGACAACTTGGTAATGGAGGCAGAAAAATGAAAGCCTCTTTCGCTCTCCACCTTCCGACGGCAGGAGGAAGAATGGTGGTCATCTGTAGTGGTCAATTTTCAGCCTCAAACGAGATGTTGACACATGTCCCTCAGTGACCAGGCAATTCATGAATGTGCAACCATAATTCTTAGAGCGCGGAGCTTCAACAATCCCAGAGCAAGTCCTCCACCGCCCTACCATCCAAACTCCAGAAAGAAAACTCCCCCCACTCTTTCCTTTGAAGTCGAGATCACAATTTCCTCTGCTTTCTATCCAAAGCGAAGTCCTCCTGTCCGACGGTTATGCCAAATAAGCATCGCCATTATCTCTCCAAACGCTTTCGCTACGGAAACCACCTGGCCACACTGAATGACAAATTCAGTAATGCCCAGAATATCACGCTCTCGCACTCGGCGACGGTTCTGCCAACAAATGCGCCACTCAATTGCCAGATGATCATAACGGCCGCACGATCTTCTCCTATAATCACGCTCCATGAGATCAGACATCAGTTACAGAGGCAATACCATTAGCTATAGGTTGTTACATGTAATCAAGGGGGTAATGAAGGCTCTTAGGATTATCGAAATGTGTGTATACAAGAGGTTAATGTGATCCACTTTACACACACCCACTGCAACAGACCCTCATGTATAAATATTCTTTTTCTTCTTCTGAAGGAAAAGAGAGCTTCTGATTACCCTAAAACACTCTTACTGCCTTTACATTTTTCACTCTCTTCAAGTAATTATTCTCACGCCCGAGAGTCTTAAGCAGGCACCACACCAGTGTTTCTAACCCTAAAGTGTTCTCTTGTGCATTGGCAGGTTGATCGGGGCGTCCACATGCTTGTGAAGGATTTTTCCCTCCACAATATACAATGTGTATATACCAATACGGAAGAAAAATATAACATTACATCTATACATATACAATAATAATTGAAGTTACTTGTCTCTGTACATTAATTCTAATATTATATGTAATCTGAATTTGTAAAGCTAGAACAATTAAAAGAACACAATATGTTAGATGTTATGGAACATATTTTCAAGTCATGGTAATCAGTAATTACGTGAACAATTATATTCTATTAAAAAATTAGACAAATTATACAAATGTATTGCATCTCTACAAAAAGAACTGTAAAGTCTTCATCTAAAATTAGACTTTTTAAAAATAAAGAAAATTGTAGTCTCAATTACATCTAGAATATGTTGCAAATTTTAGGATATATTGAAAAGTATGAGACACCTACACATCAAGTACCGGATTATCCAAATATCAGACTAGTATCCAACACGGGTATGTCTCTTTTGTTGAAGTATCTGTGCTACATAAAACAAATTGGAAAATAATTTACTCTTAAAGATGGCTCACTCCTCCATAGAAGCTAGAAATTATGTTAGTTTGGGATAAGGTTAGCAACTAGCGTGGAGCTCCTATGAGAGCATGGTATTTAGTTTATCGCGTTCGGGGTGTTCACATCATTTGACATCATCATCTGCCAAAACATTAGCGTGCATAATCACTCAGAAAGCATAGCAAAATCTTATGGTCAATATGTATGGTTCAAATTTGGGAAGGAAACTACAAACATATGCTTCATAAAACACACTGGAAGGGAAAAAAGAAAGTAGACGAGGTATCACAAGCTTCAATAGACTTACAGATAAAATAGATCCTACAGGCAGTGTCTGGTGGTGTGGTTCCAGAGATACTTCAAGTGGAGGAACTAGGGGAAGATCCTGCACCAGCAATTGTTCAATGATCAAATAAGTTCAAGCTCGTAGAAACGAAAACGTTATTGGAAGAAAAGTCATAGCAAATGAAACAGGTTTTCCAGCTAACATGCTATTATTTATAGACATGGACACGAGTATTGCTATCAGACATGGAAATTCTCTAGAAGCCAGACACGAGGCATGGCTATGTGTATTCTATAATTTATATTTCACTCATCCAAATAAATGCATCAAGTTGCTACTCATATACAAAAAGAACCTAAAATACAGAATTGATCCACGAAACATTTAGCTTTTGCCAAAAGAAGTCATAGCATACTAAATCTTATATATAGTTTTGAGGTGAATAAAGCATTGAAATAAGAGTATGGATGGACACGTGTCGTGTCTAGCCGTGTCGAACATGACATTTTTTTTGGTCGGGGGCTACATATTGACAAACATATCATAGATGCAGAATTTAAGAACCCTTATAAACCCATAATGTAAAGTTCTTAAAGTTCATGGAACATCGTCACCAAATCTAGATTATCTTTGATCAAGCAAGCCTCAATTTGAGCTTCATCCATTTTTCAATTCACATGAGAAATGTTAACCTTCCCAACAATAAATGGTAAACAGATGAATATTACTGTTAGCTCTATGTAGATTATATGCAAAATAACACATTTAAGTATACATCAAAGAGAATTTTTCAAGATAGGGGTCTATAGTCAAATAGGCATGTTGAAACCATGAAGTAGGGAATGCATTCAGTTCAGTTGGTATTTTTTTTTTTTAGGTACGTCAAACAGAAATTCGAAAAAGCATATGGAAGTGTTATACAAAATGTGCTTCTGGGAAGGCGTATGTATAATGAACTTCAATAAAAAGCGTCTTAAAATTAGTTTCCAATCAGAAAGAAATTGAGAAAATGATTCTTAATTTTATAGAGGAAGCAGTTTAGAGACAGAGATTTCAATAGGGCTGAGTTACAAGTGATGTATGTTTCTTCTACTGTAACTAGGAAAGTGATTTTTTTTTTTTTTAATTTCAAAGTAGATTTTCAAATTCTTCAACACAAAGATACCTTTCTGAATATTTTTGAATAATATGCCTATCCTATTCTTTCCCAGTGCAAAGTATATCCAAATGGATTTCCTTTTCTGCAAATGGATTTTCATCGCCTTTTTCCTCAATTGATGTCGTGTAATCTTGAAACTTGAATTAGTGTTTTATTTTGGTTTGAAATCCATAAGTATATGTATCCTTTCCAACTAATTTACTATCTATGGTGCCCTGTTGCAGGAGTATATGTATCATTTCCAAAGTTATCTAATTTAGCTATCTATAGTGCCCTGTTGCAGGATTTTTACATACATGGATAATACAAATTATTTTAAGCATAATCATGTATGTATCCTCAATATATGCTTATGCTTAGATATATTCAATCATTAATAATAGCAAAATATCGCACTTGTCTATAAAAATTTTCTTTTTTTAAATACTGAATATAATTACTTACATCCTTTGCTCAAATTTAGTAATTTACAGGTAATTTGTCTTCCAGAATTGTTTATAGAATTTAAATACATCACACTGCGGATAGCAGAAGGGTATCAGCTAGTTAAAAACAAATAATTGAATGATAATAAATTTACAAACAATTACAAATAGAATACATGTCTAAGTGAAAAATGAAATATCAGTATAAGTATAACATTTCAACAACAATAAACATAAAACATTAAGAGATGTGACATTTATCTCCAACTCTGGTGCAAATAAGATGTGTTTTCATATCCTACTCAACACGTATAACATTTACTTGGGACATGTTTATAACTAAACAGAAACTTTAAGAAATAAAAATTGTTCAAACTCTTATAATAAATTTACCTCAATCTCGTGTTTCGATTTGATGGGTCCTTTCGGAACTTCCTCTTCTCCATCGCTAGCCAATATCACCTCCTCCAGATCATCACCATTTATCTCGCCCTCTTCGACTTCAACTCCCGCCGCCACCTCACCCTCATCCTCCTCTTCCTCATCGCTGCTTGAAGACTCCTCACTGCTCGAAGAAGAGGACGAGCTCTCGATCGAAGAATCCTCACTCTCCTCCGTCTCCTTACTGTTTTCCTCCTCATCACTCCCATTCGCCATCTTTATAGGATCATACATGGAACAATCCTCGCTGTCTGCATCATTCTTAACTTCACCAACGACATCCTCCTTCACTTCTCCCACAAGCCCATTAGAAGCACCATCACCCGCTTCCATATTTGCTTCCAGAACTTCCACATTCTTGCCGTTGTCGTCATCTCCGTTGGGATCCATTTTAGACTCGACCAAGCTCACCTTCTCCATCTTCTCATCAATGGATGTTGCCTCCAATATCGGACCTTGATGCCCTAACCCGATGTTTCTCGATTCGAAACCATCGGAATCTCTGAGAATATCCGAATCGGACATTGGGTTGTGATCGGGATCGATCAACCACTCTTTGATGGGATCAAAGTCGGAGAAGTGATCGAGGAAGCAAGAATCGAAGTCGTAGAACCGGGCCGGGTCGTCTTCTCTCTGTTCACCAGTGGCAAGGCTCAGGGACCAAACCATGGCTAGGGTTTCTGAGATTGGGATGGGGGTGAGGGTAGGGTTTGAAGTCCATTTAAATCGGCTGGGTATTTTGGGAGGGACTTTTCTTTTTTTTGGGGAGAGGGGAGCTAGGGCTTTTACGGAAGTTTTGAGTTTTGATCGGGGAGGGGTTTTAGGGTTCGAGGGCAAGGGGCGCCGCCACGCAATTTGATCTGGTCGTGGTTCGGTATCGGTGGCGGGGAAGTTAGGGTTTTAGGTTGTAAATGGGCCGTTATTGGGCTGTTACAATATAATAGTTTGGGCTTCGTAGACTGGGCTTTCAGACTTGTATCATAAATCGTATTAAAATAAAAATAAATAAAGAGTCGCACGGTGTATTTATTAATTAAGTCAAGGAGCAGGCTGCGGCTACTCTATCTGATCCAATACATCAAGACACGTGTGCTTATCTCTCATCGTCTTTCAGATAAGGAATTTTTTTTTTTTATTTAGCAATTTTCAATTTAGTTGTGGCAGTCTATTTAGGTTGTAGTTTGCTTTGTTTTGAGCCCCGAAGCCTTGTCTATAATAATTAAAAAAACGTATTTAACATAAAAAGAGTATATACGCAAACCCCTCCTAACATTTTAGTTGGATTCAACGGTGTAAACTGTCTAAGAATTACTAAAGACAAAACCTCAAATGCATATCTCATTCCAAAGCGAGAGTCGCATTTCCATACAAACGCGAGTGTCGCGCTTCATCAACAATGCAATGCGAAGGTCGCGTTCTGTACTAAACGTGATGGTCACATTACTCTTTAACACACAGACCTTAGGGTCGCGTTTTAGGGTTTGTTTGGATGCAAGGAAGTGGGCGGAAGTAAGGAATTGGGGAAGTATAATTGATCATTTCCCTATCTATCCAAACACCGGAAAAGGAAAATAAGAAAACCCTTTTTCCCTTTTTCATCTCTCTTTTACACAACCATTTCCTCACTTCCAGAGTGCTACAGTTAATTTGTGGTCATGTAAATCTCATTTATAATAAGTTGTAGTATAAAACAGTTAATTTTTTGGTCATGTAAATCTCACTTGCATTCTAATTATAATCTATTTTTTATTTTTCTTAATTAATTTTTATTTTAATATTATTTTGCGGTCAACTTTGTGGTCAACTTTTCCACTTCCACTTTCCATTACCATCCAAACACCGGAAAAGACAAAACATTTTCCAAACCACACTTCCCAACACCATCCAAACACCAGAAAACTTACTACTCAATTCCCTTTTTCTTAAAGGAAATAAATCTTACTTCCTACTTCCTCACTTCACACCAATTCCTTAAATCCAAACAGGCCCTTAACACAAACGCAAGTCTGAGTAACTTCGCATTTCAACTCAAACGCGAGTTTGTGAGCTCTGCGTTTCAATACAGATGCAAGCCTCTGAACCTCGCGTCAGAACAAACTCTGCGTTTTCTGCTGTAACTGACAACCACCAACTAGGTCAATTAACATCCACATTTTCTCCACACAATGGGAAATGAATCTCTATTATGGAGGTATTTAAGGGGGCAATCACTATAAGTTGTCTAAAAATCATTAAGGACAAGTCATCAGACGCGAACCTCATTTCAACGCGAAGGTCGCGTTTCAACTAAAACGCGGACCTCACATTCAAAGGAAAACAGAGATCTCAGACGAGGGTCTGAGTAAACTCCGCGTCTCACGCGATTTTGAACAACTCCACGTCTCATTTCCAACGCGGGTCTGAGTAACTCCGCATCTCACGCGGGTCTGAGCAACTCTGTGTTTCACTTCAAACGCGAGTCTGAGCAACTTTATGTCTTACGTCTCACGTGGGTCTGAGCAACTCCGCGTTCTGAAGAGACGTCCGCGTTTACAACAAACAACGCGAGGTCCACGTCCAGTGCGAGAGCCGTGTTTCTGTTATAATTGACCCCATTATTGGGTCAATTAACTCCCTACGTAATAGGGAAGTGATCCGCATTATGAAAGAATTTGAGGGGATAATTATACCCCTATGACTCTTTATAAATAGCCTGAGGAGCTATGAAGAGAGGGGGACTTTTGGAGAGGAAGCCAGAGAAGAGAAAGAGAAACTTTTAATTGAGAGCTGAGAATTCTCAACTTAAAAGCATCTAGGTTTTCTCTTACTTTATTAGAAGAAGAAATCAGTGGACTCTAAACGCTCAGTGTGTTAAAAGCGGAGCTCCCTCTTGATTGATTTTTGAGAGAAATCTCAAAGAGAAGCTTGCCATTCAGACGGTCAATGGAGAATAAGAATCACTGTCTATTGCCACATAAAAAACCCAATCTTAAACAAAGGGGAGAACCAATTATTTTTCCCTCTTTTGTAATAGAGATCATTCTGTTGTAATTTTTCATCCGCTCAAAGAAAGTTTACTTCCCGCTATTTTTTCGACCAAACAAAAGATGGCAACTTTCCTGGGGATCTCATTCTCTATTGATGAGAACATCGTGGCGTAAGCTGATATTCAGCTTCTTGGCAAGACGGTAGAATCCCTTATCGTTGAATTCGACCAAGGAAAGTTCGAGGAATTCCTTTCCTCAGGCTCCGCCAGCCCCAAGGTAATGCGGCAGTACCGCAAAGTCTCTCCGGGAACTTGCTCTCGAATATCTTCGGAGATCTCTCCCAAAGTGGCCCGCACCACTGCTCACAGCGCAAGCAGTGCCACTTCTAACGAGCTTCTGAAAATCTCTCGTGAGCAGCCCGTGTCAACGTCTCTCAGGATATCCTCGGGCTAATGCGTCAGTACATGATCATACTGATGATGAAGTTCAATCCCGCTATATCTCTCCTCTCCAAACTTTACAATTCCAGGTTGCTGAGAGTTCCCAATAACCCTTGCAACTCAACCGGAATGTTGAACGTAGACGAAAGCATCATGCTCGTCGACAATAGATCAAAAATTTTGCTGAGATAATCTGTTATGCAGATTATGAACATGAGATCCATACCCGCGTTTCTCTTAAGCGACGCGAGGATCGTGTTTCTGTTTCAGAACGCAAATCCCGCATTCTTCAACAACGCGAGGTCCGCGTCCAGCGCGAGACCCACATTTCTGATTCAAAACAAAAGAACCGCGTTCTGCCTATCTCATACAAAAAACCGTTTTCTAATTCAAAACGCGAGACTGACGTTCTGAGGTAAACTTAGCGAACGCTAGAGATTCACATTTCAACACAGCGAGAGGTCCGCGTCTCAACAAAACAATGCGAGACCCGTGTTCAGAACGGCATGTCTTCAAGACATAAAAAGCTAAAAAGCCCACGCCCTCAAGAGTTGGAGGCTAGTTCCTTAGACGTCCCCACAACGGACCTAAGGGACTACACGACGAGGAAGAGGAGTGTTCATCACTCCTTAATGTCATTGCGAGTGACTCATCTCAGCAGTGCTCTCTGATTGTCATTGCGGTTTTCAGATGACTAAGTTTTCGATTTTCAATCGGTTGACATCAAACTCAGCCAAAAGACGACGATCACAAAAGAAGAAATCATTCTCTGACATCAAGTAACCAGAAGTGACTGCAAACATGGTGGGGCCAAGTTTCACACCAAGAAAATCCAAAGGGAAGCAGCTGGTTGTCAGTTCAGAAGAGTCGGATGTTAATCAATATCCAGGTTTGAAAGATAATCTTGTTGAACTTGAAGGGGTCTACTGACACACTCGGACCCTCACGAGAATAATTGTCCCAGTTGACTACAGTCTTTTGGCTAGGGGAATTGAGGTGAATGATGAGCACTCTGCCGTCATCGAATCCCAGTCTTCGAATTCTAGTTCAGAGACAGCCGACATTGCTTACATGGCGGGAACTCCCGAGGAAGTGGCCAGGCAATTCAAAGAGCAGGCCCGAATCTAAAGGGAACAACTCGGTATGATTCGAGCTCAATAAGAATCTATCGATGCCCTTAAGCCGATGCTGTCACAACTGCTTAAAGAGAAAAGAAAACCGAAGGGTAAAACTCTTTCCAAGAAGTCCAAGGGTAAACGATAGGAAAATAAGAGCTCATCTTTTGCAAACACTGAGAATGAAGAGCATTCCAACTCTGGGCCTCCTGAATCTTCATAGCTGGTCGGGTCCTTGTTTTTCGCGTTGGACCCGACTGCGACCGACTGGCACACCCCAAACTCTCCGTTAAATCAGAGTTGGAAAGGCGATCGACCGGGCGGTCGACCACCTGGTACACCCCAACTCTCTGTTAAATCAGAGTTGAGGTTGGCAACTCTTTGTTAAATCTCAGAGTTGGGTGGTTGACCGATCTGATTCCTCATCCTTATTTCCTGGTCATCCCTTACTCAAACATCATTCAGCATGAGTTAAAAAAACTCTCTGTTCTCTTTTTTTTTTTATCCTCTCTATATAACTATGTTCTATGGATATACATGGAAGTTTATGTTGTGATCATTGTGTAACTTTCTGTGAAGTTTCCTTAAAGTATTTGTATCTATACTCTCTCTACTTTGTCCAGAACTAAAGTACTACTCTTTTCTGAATAAAAACACAAGCCGTACTTGCAAAAATCTTTAGTTCAACCTACTACTTATTTTTTATTGCCTTAATTTTTTTTTTTGGCCATATATTACTACATGAATCCGTCTTTATTCCATTCAGCTCGGTTAGCTATGTGTTTAAGCTATGTATGTTTAAATTTATGTATGCTTCTTGTTACTCCATCAACTATGCTTTTCTTAACCAACATGTAAGAGCCATCTCAATCGATTATTCCTCGTTTTATCCTCAGTTGGAGCTACCTCTAATTCAGTCATGGGCTCGGCGGGCTGGTTTACTAAATTATAGGTATGGGCCGGTTATCTGGATTCATGGCCCAACAAGGCCTGCTACAGTTTTCATACAGGCTTTAATGTTGTCTTTGTGTTTAGGCTGGAGGCCCATCTTTCATGTGATGGGCATTGTGTAGCACAAATTGCACTATTGTGGCGGCGCTGACAGAAAAAAAAAAAGATAAAAACAATAATAAAAGTTAGGGCAGAGATCAATTTGCGGGTCAACATGTCTGATTGTGTTGTTCACAAGAGACAGAAATTTTGGCTCTTCAATCTCTTCATTTGACTTTTAGCAATAATATTAAGCTCACACATGATTCTTATGTCAAGCTGCTATGAAACGATGGCTGTGAATTTTTATTATGCAGTATTAATGGTTTTTCTATGCAACGATGCAAGCGATGACGCAAGCATGCATAGTGACTATATAGTACCCCAAAGTTTTCCTATAAATATGCCCTTCCTAATTCATTTCAATGTACATTTCAGAAATCAATAAGAATTCCTACTTCTACTCTGTCTTTAGAATTCTCTATTTTAGTGTTATATTTCTCGAGTTTTACAACATGTTATCAGCACGATCGCTCTAATTCTGTCCCCAGCATCTACCTCCGCCAGCTCAGGAAAAAAGTTCTACCACAAGCCTCTACCTCCATTAGCTTAAGCTAAAAGTCTTGTCACGAACATCTACTTCCATTACTCAAGGAAAGTCTCATCACAAGTCTCAGCCTCTATCTCTACTATCTCAAGGTAAAAATAACAAGTTACTCTACTTATAATGCTCGTATAACATCACCACTATAATGAAAGAAGGCTCTACCACCTATTTATCGTAATGTGATGTGATTACGAAAAACTAAATTATTATACTAATTATATTCATATAACACCACTGCTATATTTGAAAGGAGCCCCTGCCACCTATTTATAGTAAAGTGATGTGATTATGACAAGCTAATAATATTTTTTGTTATTATTTTTACTAATCTCTCTATTGATGCTTGCGTGGAATAAATCCCAAGCTACCAATATTATATATTTTATTATTCTATTATTTATATCTGTATAAACACCCACTGAAAGGTTTACCGAGTAGCTTGGTGTGCCAATGTTTATGTTTGCAAAATACCCACCGAGTAGAGTGGCGTGCCTATATTACAACTCATAAATATATGTAGTACAATGCATTTATTTTATCATGTTCTTAATTACAGCATTTAAATTGTATAAAATCCAAATTGCTTTTCTCTCTCCTCCAACGACTATAAACGGTTAGTTTTCACTCTATAAATTGGTGAATTCTAAACTACATAACTCACTTCTCAATCTCTCTTCATTCTTAAATTTTTTCAACATCTCCACAAGCTTTGTATTCGAGATTTTCGCAAGATGCTTAGTCTATTTTTGAAGTTTATTATTGTCGTCGTCATCATCAATACTTCTATCCTTTTTATTAGATACGGATCCAAGTGATTGTTACCTGGGTCTTTTAATTTTAATGTTCACATTCCCTCTTTTGTTTGTAACTATTATGATTGAAATGTAAATTTTACTATTTTGTTGTGAAATAAAATATTGTGATTCTTATTATCTTTGTATTTTGTTATCACCATGTCAAACTTTGCAAAGCTTGAGTTCATTCCACTTGATATTACGAGAAGAAATTATTTGTCTTGGGTTATTGATATAGAAACGCATCTCGAGTCAATGAGTGTCACTGAAACTATTAAAGAGATAAACTCTACATCATCGCAAGATAAGGTAAAATCGACGATCTTTATCCGCAGACATCTTGATGAATGTTTAAAATGTGAATATCTCACAGTAAGAAACCCAAGTGTCTTGTGAAAAAATCTCAAAAAAAGATTTGATCATCAAAAAAAAGTTGTGCTCCCTACCACGCGTGATGAATGGAATGCTTTGCGCTTCTAAGATTTTAAGAAAGTTAGTGATTATAACTCTGTAATGTTCAGAATAGTATCCCAATTGAAATTATGTGGGGATGGATATCACAAATGAAAAAGTGCTAGAGAAAATTTACTCCACATTTCATGTATCTAATATAACACTGCAAGAACAATATAGGTGCATGGTTTTAAAAAATATTCTGAACTAATTTTTTGTGGCAGAGAAAATAATGAGCTTTTGAACAAAAACCATCAGTCTCGTCCTACTAGTTCAGCAGCATTTTCAGAAGCAAATTCTGCATTTTCAAAAAATTATGGACGAGGATATAATCAAGGTCGTGACGTAGACGTGGTCGTGGACGCGATAGTGGACGTGATCGAAGTGGTTTTTATAACCCTTTACAAAACAATGCGATCCACAAGAAGCATCATGTAGAAAGACATGATAAAGGAAAAGATGTTCGTGAAACTTCTCTTCGAAATCCTGAAGATTCCTATTATAAATGTGGCTCCAAAAGGGCACTGGTCGCGATTGTGCTGAATACTGAAGCACCTTTGTAAGCTTTACAAGACATCCTTGAAAAGAGAAGAGAAAGAAGTAAATTTCACTGAACATGATGATCATATGGATGGTTCAACTCATCTTGATGCTTCAGATTTTACTGATGATTTTGCTGATCTTTCAACCCATCATGATTCTATGGATACTGATGATAATTAGATATATGATTGTATTACCATGTTTTGTTATTTGTAATTGTCAAATTTTTATTTGAATGAAATATTTCACATATAATAATATGTTTAAAATTTTATTCTCACTAAATGATTTATTTTGCATGAAGTTTGATATGGATTATTCTAATAATGAAGTCAAGACCAAAACTAGAGATATTTGCATACCGGATAGTGGTACAGCACACACTATTCTCAAACATAAAAGGTACTTCTCCGATTTAAAACCAACAAAGGCAATTATCAATATAATATCAGGTCATGTAGACTTGATTGAAGGAACTGGTAAAGCCAGCTTTATATTGCCAAATGGAACAAAGTTTTCATAAAAAACGCTTTGTTTTCACCAAAATCTAAAAGAATTTGTTGAGTTTTAATGATATATATCTTCATGGATATGATACTTAGTTTGTAACTGAAGAAAATATGAAGTATATATGTATCTTACTACTTATATATCTGGAAAGAAGTACATATTAGAAAAACTATCAAAGTTTTCCTCAGGATTACATTACACATATATAAATGTGATAGAGTTGCATATGGTAATTAAAGAAAATACAGAGACATTAACTCTGTGACATGACCGTTTAGGTCATCCTGATTCAATGATGATGCGAAAAATTATTAAGAATACATATGGATGTACATTAAATGGCCAGAAGATCTTTCAAACTAGTAAAATTCCATGTGAGGCTTATTCTCTAGGAAAATTAATCATGAGACCATCACCAGCTAAAATAAAGACTGAATTACCTACCTTTTTTGAACGTATCCAAGGTGATATTTGTGGGCCTATACACCCATTGTGTGGACCATTTCGATATTTTATGGTATTGATAGATGCCTCTAGTAGATGGTCACACGTTTGTTTATTATAAACTCGCAATGTAGCATTTGCGAAGTTTCTTACTCAGATAATTAGATTACGAGCACAATTTCTTAATTATACAATCAAGAAACTTAGACTTAACAATGCTGGTGAGTTTACGTCTCAAGTTTTTAATAATTATTGTATGTCAATTGGAATAACTGTTAGACATCCTGTTGCCCATGTTCATACACAAAATAGTTTGGCTGAGTCACTGATTAAGCGCCTCCAGCTTATTGCTAGACCATTAATAATGAGAACAAAACTTTCTATTTCTATATGGGGTAATGCAATTTTACATGCTGCAGCATTAATTCGCATCAGATCAAGTGCATATCATGAATACTCCCCTCTACAATTAGCATTTGGTCAAGAACCAAATATTTTCCATCTTAAAATTTTTGATTGTGCGGTATATGTACCAATTGCTCCACCACAACGTACAAAAATGGGTCCTGAAAGAAGGCTGGGAATATATGTCGGCTATGAATCTCCTTCTATTATAAGATACCTTGAGCCTAAAACCGATGATGTTTTTACGCCTCGATTTGTCGATTGTCATTTCAATGAGGCAATTTTTCCAGTATTAGGGGGAGAAAAGAAACAGTTCGAGAATGAGATTACATGGACTGAACCATCCTTATTGTATCTTGATCCTCACACAAAACAATGTGAGACAGAAGTGCAGATTATGAATTTATAAGAAATAGCCAATCAATTGTCATATGCGTTCACTGATACGAAAAGAGTGACTAAATCATATATACAAGCTGTAAATGCTCCTGCTCGGATTGAAATCCCAAAAGGACAATCTGAGAATGAAGTCACTAATGAGTCTAAGACACGCCTGAAGCGTGGTAGACCAATCGGTTCAAAGATAAAAATTCTCGAAAAAGAAAAGGAGCAGATAAGCATGATGACCCCAATGTGCAAGAATGTGTTCCAGAAGAAATACAAAATAAAATAAATCAAGAGATAGAAAATCCTGAAGGTATAGAAAATCATGAGATCTCCATTGATTATGTCAATATAGGAGAATTATGGAATCGAAATGAGATGAAAAATATGAATGAAATATTTTCCTATTCCGTAGCATGTGATATTGTTAACAGAAGTGAGGATCCTGAACCAAGATCCGTCACTGAATGTCAAAATAGGCATGATTGGACAAAATAGAAAGATGCTATACAGGCTAAATTGAATTCGCTTAATAAGCGTAAAGTATTTGGACTTATTATCATCACGCCTGAAGCCGTGAGACCAGTAGGATAAAAATGGGATTTTATGCAAAAATGCAACGAGAAAAACGAGATTGTGAGGTATAAAGCTCGACTTGTTGCTTAAGGATTCTCACAAAGGCTTGGAATTGATTATGAAGAAATGTATTCTCCAGTAATGGATGCAATAACGTTTAGATATTTAATCAGCCTAGCAGTTTCTAAAAATTTAGAAACGCGTCTTATAGATATTGTTACAGCTTATTTATATGGGTCGCTTGATAGCGATATTTATATGAAAATTCCTAAAGGATTTAAAATGCCTGAAACATTAAGTTCAAAACCCAAAGAATTATATTCGATCAAATTATAAAGATCGTTATATGGGTTAAAATAATCAGGGCGCGTGTGGTATAATCGCTTAAGTGAGTATTTGTTAAAAGAATGATATGTGAATAATCCTATATGCCCATGTGTTTTTATAAAGAAAATAACATCCGGATTTATTATCATTGCTGTATATGTTAATGATTTAAATATTATTGAGACTCATAAAGAAGTCCTAGAAGCAATGATATATTTAAAGAATGAATTTGAAATGAAAGACCATGGGAGAATCAAATATTGTATTGGTTTACAGATTGAGCACTTTCAAAATGGAATACTTTTGCATCAATTAAATTATACTGAAAAGGTCTTGAAACGTTTTAACATGGATAAAGCAAATCCTTTAAGCATTCAAATGGTTGTTAGATCATTAAATGTGGAAAAGGATCCATTTCACCCTCGCGAAGATAATGAAGAGGTTCTTAGTCCTGAAGTACCATACCTAAGTACAATTGAAGCTCTTATGTATCTGACTAATTGTACCCGACCAGATATATCATTTGCTACTAATTTATTAGTAAGATTTAGCTCATCTCCTACACGGAGATATTGGAATGGTATTAAACATGTATTTCGTTATCTTCAAGGAACAACTAATTTAGTTTATTTTATTCCAGAGGATCAAAATAAGAAATAACTGGTTATGCATATGCATGTTACTTGTCAGATCCACATAAAATCAGGTCTCAAATAAGATATGTGTTTATATGTGGAGGTACAACGATCTCTTGACGTTCACAAAAGCAGACATTTATTGCTACTTCTTCTAATCATGTGTTGACTGAGATTTCCTGCACACAAAATAATGAATATTAGATTTAAGAAAAGATCGTGCGAGGTCTCAGTTCTAATCCGCGGTAGCAGGGCTATGCGGGTCGTGATCCTCAAGGAGGGACTGCGATGGAAGCGTTAAGCAAGTTATACTCTAAAGCTTTTATTTTTATGTAACGCCCCGATCCCACGGATACGGGGACGTCACTGCGACGTATATAAGTAGGTCAGAAAGTGCCCCCACGTATATACGCTAAGCATAAAAGTACAACAAAGATCAGAGTACACGATAAAGCGTGGTAATCATACATATGCCAACTCAAGATATACACATACAAAGTTATCACATGATATTATAAAGTATTACACAATACCTGTGTATTACATCATAACCAAGTCCAAAAGGATAATATACAATATGTATACAAAAGCTCACAAGTAGAAAGAAGATCTCGTGAGTCAAGAGTGAGGAGTCTGGCACAAAAGGCTGGAACTAATCAGCCTGTTCACTAAGATAAGCTTGGTCCTCTGTGGAAGGCTCCACTTCGTTCCAAGCTTCAGAATCTGAATATGCAAATCCAAGGGAGTCAAGACATATTACCAATAAACAGACTACAGCCAAGTGGCTAAGAGACATGAATAAGGAAGATGGAACAGTAATAAAGAACATTGACTAACAAGTAATGAAAATATAACAAGGTAAGGTCATAATGCAATGGAGGTACAACTTAAGTCTATTATTATTATTACTTGTCTTACTGTGATATCTAGCTATGTGACCCAGCGTCCCAGCGCACATAGATCCATATCCTAGTAATACAAGGTTGTTATTAGAAACAGCGGGGGTATCAACGAACTGTTTACAGTGGGTCCTGTGCATGCCCGGGACCACGGTCAAGGGTGTTCCGTTGCTTGATGACGGAACCAGCCGCAAGGCCTATCAGGAGGGACTTATGTATGCCCTTTGTCATGACAGTATTCAGGAAGAGGGAGCAAGCACTCCCCTCGGTCCCCTGGAGGCCCTCAGGTCAGACCGGAAATATGATTGTACAATATACCTAATGCCACTGTAAACACGAACACATATCGATATCCGCATATTTCCCCCGACCCGTGTGTAAATTGGTCCATTTTATACAAAAGTCAAGTGTATCATGCTTGGTTTAAGAGATAGCATGATTAAGAGGTGATATTCACTATTTAACAAGTTATGGGGTGATAATGTACAATAACAAGTCATGAAGTAATATGAGGTAAGATCCATCAAGTAACATGTCATGTAGTACTAGTTATGAAACATGAACAAGAATAATATGTAACACATGTATCAACGATAAGTTCCAAGTTCAGAAAAGAAATCAACTAAGTCAAACAGTCAGAATTAGTCGACTAGGTGGAAGGGTTAGTCGACTAATTGGGGTCTTAAGTCGACTACTAGTCTGGATGAGTCGACTAAAACTGGGTTCCAGGGAGTTGAAATTCTGTTTCAGGAATAGTTAGTCGACTAGGGTTGTAAGGGTAGTCGACTAACAGGGAACTACTAGTCGACTAACGGATACTTGAGTCGACTAAGTCTGTGATACAGAGAGTTGGGGTTTATTTCAGGAAAATGTTAGTCGACTAGGGTAAAAGTGGTAGTCGACTAGTGGTCTCGAGTCGACTAATATTCTAGGCTAGGTCGACTGGAGCCGAGAGTTGGTGTTTATGGTTCAGGGAAAGTTAGTCGACTAGGGTCAAGAGTGTAGTCGACTAGGGGTCTCTAGTCGACTGGTAATTTGGTTTAGTCGACTAAAACTGAGAAATCAGAAAAGGTTATGTTTCAACTAAGGTGGGTTAGTCGACTAGTCCCTAGGTCAAGTCGACTAATCGTGGGGAAAACAGAGTGTAAAACAGAATTTCTGATGGTTGTTCTTGATGGTCTAAAAATGGGATTTTTATGGCACAAGTGTACATGATTTGTCAACACAAGTATACAAAGGAGTTTACAAGTCTTGGTGAGTAAATATACTCACCTCGAACGGCAAATCGAAGCTTATACGAGTTCGAACGGATCGTTGTCGACGGCTATCCCCAACTTGGTCCACGGCGACAAAATCGACGAAAAGATGCGATCCTAATCCAAAGTTGAAGTTGCTTGAGGTTGAAGATGATGACCTTGGTGACTTGAAGTTGGGGGGTTGAGGTTGAGGTGAATGAGGAAATGGTGAAGGCAAAGTCTTTGGTGAGGTGAAGAAAAGAGAAATAGGATGTAAAGGAGAGGTTTATATAGGTTTAGATTTTGTAAAGGAGATGCAATTAGGTAGAAGAGAGGGGGCTTTGCAATAAGGGGGATGGGTTGCCTCTCTTGGCCATCATGGCCGGTTATGGTGAGGGAGAGAGAGAGAGAGATGCATTTATGATAGGAGTAGGTGGGGCTTTGACTTTTTTTTTTGGAAAGTTGGAATTTGGAAAAATCCAAAATCTCATGGCTTGTGGGAGAGGAAATAAGGAAAAAGGAAAAAGAAAAGAATCTAAAAAGAAGATAATATTTCTTGGAATTAAAAATGAAAGTGTTGAAAAGGCTAAATCCGGGTTTAAGTCAAGGATGCGGAAAACATTTCTGAAATGCCGAAATCGTCCGAAATTCAAGTATCTCGGATCGACTCGAAAATTTTACCAAAAATCAAGAATATTATTTTAAGAATCATGGTGAAATCCGTTTTAAGAAATACTTTGTAGTTTTAAAACTAAAAATCCCGGAATCAGTAATTTACCAACTCCGTTGGAATTTTCATAAATTCATAAAATTCCCAGAAAAAGTATTTAAGTAAGAAATATGATTCTAAGAGAAAATGTCTAAAGGACCTTCTCGAAATTCTTAACTGTTTGTAAAATAAAAATTCGGGAATCGATCAGCGACACTGGTCGATACCGGTTTTGAAGAAATTTATTTTAATTCAGAAAAATCCAGAAAATCATAGAAAATCTAATATATTGGAAAATGATATTTGAAATTGAAATCGGTCAAATACAGGGAGTAAATCGAAAAATACGGTCGAAAAACTGAATACGCAACTAAGTACGTATTCTGGAAACGGGGTATTACATTTTATTAGTTAAATGGTAGTATTTACAATGGGTGGTAGAAAAGAATATGGAGATGAGTTGTATTTAATCTACAAAGAAAAGAAATAAAAGAAAAGGAAAGAAAACTTATCTCTTTAGTCTGCTTGCCGTTTGAACCGTTGCGATGATTTTCCTTTTCTTCGAAGGCGTACAAGCACGGCTTATGGGATCGTCCGCCTTCTTAATCTACTCTACGAAATGAAAAACAAGCTATGAAGACATGTTCATCGCCATGGGCCGTCAAGGTTCCTTCTTCGGCTAGGTATTCTCGAAGCAGTTGGATCTCATGGTGGGCAAGACATTAGAGAACAAATAGAAGAAAGTAGATACAAGATTAAAATAAGAATAAAAGAAACTAGAATAATACAAGAATAAATAAAACAAGCCTTGATTCGATTATTAAACAATGGTGGAAAAATAACACTTACACCGACTGTCACCATCAGTACAAGCAGATCCCTTCCTCCATGAATACATCATCTCCTCTCAGCTTTTACAAAAAGAAAAATAAAAAATATACAAAGGTGGAAAGAAAACCTAAAAACCCTAACTTTGGCCCTTGGCTCTTCTCTGGACGACTCTGTACGTTGCACTGCAGGGGATATTTATAGGAGTTGGAAGATGTAGAGCCCTACTACAACTCTCCCAAAAAGATCTTATCTCCAGACTTGTGGCACTTATCCATAGAAGTTCAAATCAAATCTGTCCTGCAACTTATTATCATGTTGATCGCCGAAATTAGCTTATCTACGGACTGAATTGGAAAGTTTGATCAACATAAGAGTTGTAGGGATTCAAGTCTTCTTTCTGGAGCATTTTGAATCATCGGATTTGCATATCTGTAGCAAAAGATATGATCTGAATACTAAAATGTGTACAGTCTGAATCCGAATTTTTCTTTAAACTCTTCTCCTTGATCTTTATCCTCATCCTGCAAGCATTTAGGGTTGAATAGAAGTCTATCCTTCCCTCTTCATTTGTATTTGCAACTATTGCCCTTGTGTATTTGAAATTTGACTTCTTGTAATTGCGCTTTTACACCTGGGCTTCAAACATGGGCTTGAATCTGGGCTTTTGGGCTCTTTAAGCTTTATTTATTGTTAAAATAATAATTCGAGGCCTGCACACAATAATTACAAAATATTAATAAATGTGCAGAATTAAATGAATAAATATGAAAATGTGATGGTAAATATGATGATAAAATGCACTTTTGACTACCAATCATCATGCTGAAGTCATAACACTCCATGAAGTAAGTCGAGAATGTGTATGGCTAAGGTCTGTAACTCAACACATCCAAGCAATTTGTGGATTACCAGTTAATAAAGATCCAACAGTATTGTTTAAAGACAATGTTGCATGCGTCGCTCAAATGAAGGAAAGATTCATCAAAAGCGACCGTACCAAGCATATACCCCTGAAGTTCTTCTCATTCAGCCAAGAGCTTGAAAAGGATAAAAAAATAATATTCAGTATATCCGATCAAGTGATAATGTGGCAGATCTCTTTACAAAGACACTTCCCACTACAACTCTCAGAAAGCTTATTCATGATATTGGGATGTGTCATATGAGAGACTTATGAAGAAAAACTACTCATGTTAACTTGAGGGAGAGCTTACGTGGCTGTACTCTTTTTTCCTTACTATGCTTTTATCCCACAGATTTTCCTGATAAGGTTTTTAACAAGGCAGCATAGAACACGTATACAGAGATGATGTACTCTTTTTTCCTTCGTTATGATTTTATCCCACTGGGTTTTCCTAGCAAGGTTTTTAATGAGATATCATGAATAATTGACAGCCAAGGGGGAGTGTTATGAAACGATGGCTGCCAACCTTTACTATGCAGTATTAATGGTTTACTATGCGATGATGCAAGCGATGACGCAAGAATGCATAGTGACTGCATAGTACTCCAATTTTTCCTATAAATAGCCTCTTCCTGATTCATTTCAATGTACACTTCAGAAATCAATAGAATTCCTACTTCTACTTGTCTCTAGAATTCTCTGTTTTGATGTTATATTTCTCGGGTTTTACAACACAAGCATCATTGTAACTAAATTTTATCGTGATTATTTTTTTTTACAAGCAAGATTTTAAATTCCAGACCTCTAAATGCTTTTGTAATTTTTTTTTAATCAAACTCTCCAACTAATATTAGACAACAATGAGTTTGTGCCCAAGCACAGTACACATGTGCACTGATCATGTTCTCCTTCGTTAAAAGTTTGAATAATTGAGGGGAAAAAGACAAGAGCATCTTGTTCTTAGCTTTAGCATTAATTAAGCCATGGAATAAAAATTTTGTTGAGGAGAGAGTACAGTAGAGGAGGTGAAGTCATGCAGGTGCTGTTGAAGATTGCCAAGGTGTCTACGACGGAAGGCGAAGAAACAGCAGGCAGGAAAAACAGCAGCAGCAGAAAAGACAGAGGTCGGTCGACCGGTCCGGTCGACCGACGTGCACAACATGCACAGGAGTTGGAGCGGTCGACCGGCCCGGTCGACCGAAGGGCTATGACTGACAAACCCCAACTCTCGGGTTGTATCGGTCGACCGGCCCGGTCGACCGATAACTCGTGACTGACAAGAGCCAACTCTCGGGTTGGATCGGTCGACCGGCCCGGTCGACCGGTCTTTGGAGATTTGGGAGGTCGTTTGACCGCCGGTCGACCGACAGTCGGGTTTTGGGCGAAATATGTTGCTTCGGGAAGTTATGTATTTAAGCCCTGGTTGTAATTTTTTAGGGTTAAGTGCCTAGAAAAAGTATAGCTGCGGACTCTCTTGTGTTGATAGAGATCCAGAGCTATTGTAATCCATCTTCCATAAGAAAACTCTCTCCGTGAATTGCCCCGAGGACGTAGGCAGGTTGGCCGAACCTCGTTAGATCTGGTTTTTGCGATTGCTGTTCTTCTAATTTGTTTTTTCATTGTTCTTGGTGATTGAGATCAGGTTGGATCTTCTAAGGGTTGTTGTCTTCGATCATAACAAGTGGTATCAGAGCCAGGTTACGCTTGGGATATTCTGAAGATTCGAAGGGCTCCAGATCTGATTAGGTGGAGATCGTGTGTCGATCTCAGGTCAGAGGCATTAGTGTTCAAGGAGATCGTGTGTCGATCTCAGGTGGACGCAGGGAGGGCTCGTTGATCAGGGGTGGAATAGATCTGGTGAGAAACTCAAGCTAGGGTTTCAAGGTAGAGGTAAAATCACTTTTTTATCTCAGAAATGATCTATTTTGCAAGTATTTGATCTTCCGCATAGTTAGAGGGTCAAGGAAAGGATCTCAATGGCAGAGGAATCTAAGTCTGTTAAAACATGAACAACTCCAGGATTGAAGTTGTTAAGTTCAATGGAACTAACAATTTCGGGATGTGGAGGTGTGAGGTTATGGATGCATTGAATGCACAGAACCTCGAGGACACGCTCCTTTTGGAGAAGAAGAAGGATACTACCACTGATGATGAGTGGGAAAAAATGAACAGGTCGGCATGTGGCCTGATTCGCTCATGTTTGTCACAAGATATCAAATATTCTGTTCAACATGAGAAGTCAGCAAAGGATATGTGGAATACCCTCGAGAAGAAGTACCTGACAAAGAGCGTGGAGTCAAGGCTGCAGCTTAAGAGCAAGCTGTATTTGTTCAGGATGCAGAGGGGAAGCACAGTAAATGAGCACCTCAACAGGTTTACAAAGCTTCTTACGGATTTGCTAAATGTGGATGCCATTATAAGTGAGGAAGACAAGTCAGTCGTTCTTCTGAACTCTCTTCCACCGGAGGAGTATGAGATATTTACAATGACATTCATAAATGGAAGGCAAACCTTAGACTATGATGAGATATCGTCAGCACTGATGAGTTATGAGAAAGGAAGAATGAGAAACATTCTGGGAGATCTAGTTCATCAGCAGAGGCTTTGGAGGTAAGAGGCAGGAGCTCATCAAGGAAAGGCAAGGAGGTGAGAGGAAGATCGAAGTCAAGACCGGGCTTAAGGGATCTTAAGAAAGACCAGTGCATGTATTGCAAAGAGTTTGGGCACTGGAAAGTTGACTGTCCAAAGTACAAGGGGAAGAAGAAGGAATCAAAATCTGAGGCAAATCTGGCAAGAGTGACAAAGGCTGCTAGCAGTAAATCACAGGCAGAGGATTCAGATTCAGATTCTTTGGTATTCTCGTTTTCAGTTACTACTCCTGTTGTAGGTTACTCGGGGGAAAATGAGTGGATCCTGGACACAGGTGCTACATATCATGTATGCCCTAATCGAGATTGGTTTACTAGTCTTGAGAAGCTGGAGGGATGTTCGGTCGTCATGGGCGATGATCATCCATGCATCATGGAGGGTGTAGGCACAATTCCTATCAGGATGTTCGACGGGATGGTAAGGGAGCTGAAGGAAGTGAGATATGTCCCTCAGCTGAAGAGGAACTTGATCTCAGTGGGTGCTTTGGAATCATTAGGGCTCGGAGTGTCTATTAAAGAAGGTGTTCTTAAAATGACGAAGGGCTCAATGGTGGTGTTGAAGGCCAACCGCAGGAACAATTTGTATTACTTGAAGGGTAGTACAGTGACAGGCCAGGTGGCAACTTCGACCAGTCAGAAGGAAGATCTAACCCGGCTATGGCACATGAGGCTGGGACATGCAGGGGAGAAATCTATGCAAGCTCTTGTGAGGAAAGGGCTGCTGAAGGGTGCAGAGACCTGCAAACTGGATCTGTGTGAACATTGCATCATAGGCAAGAAGACGAAGGTGAAGTTTGGGACAGCTTCACACTGCACCGAAGGCATTCTTGATTATGTGCACACAGATGTATGGGGACCCACCAAGACTGCATCAATTGGGGAACCCACTACTTTGTGTCGTTTATCGATGATTATTCTAGGCGGTGCTGGGTGTACACCATGCGACACAAGAATGAAGTCTAGAATTGTTTGTGAAGTGGAAGGTTAATCAGGAAAGGAGTACAGGAAGAAAAGTCAAGGTCCTTCGTTCTGACAACGGAGGAGAGTACAAGTCAGACCCTTTCCAGAAGCTATGTCTTGATGAGGGCATAGAGAGGCACTTCACAGTAAGGGAAACTCCGCAACAGAATGGGGTGGCTGAAAAAATGAACCGAACTTTGCTAGAGAAGATTCGGTGCATATTGTCAAATGCAGGATTGCCAAAGAAGTTCTGGGCTGAAGCTTTGGGGTATGCATGCCATCTCGTCAATAGGTTGCCGTCGTCTGCAATAGGGGGAAACCCCCCTTGAAGCTTGGTCGGGTAAAGCTGCAGGAGATTATGATGTGCTCAGGATATTTGGATGTCCAGCCTACTATCATGTAAAAGAAGACAAATTGGATCCGAGAGCGAAGAAAGGTGTGTTTGTTGGCTTCAAGAAAGGAACCAAAGGGTTCAAGATCTGGGACCAACAGGACAACAAATTCATAATCAGCAGAGATGTCACTTTTGATGAGGCCTCGATGATGAAGCCTACAGTCTCTCAGTAGGTGGAGACTAAGAAGACCAAGGAGCTATTGCAGCAGGTGGAGAGTGATGCAGATCCACCATCTCTAGAAGACTCAGTATCTGTGAGGATCATTCCTGAGGTGACACAGGGAGGTGATCAAGTTGCAGAAGAAGATGCTGAGGTTGTTGAAGAGGATCAGGAACAGGTTATGGATACAGTTCCAGATCCCACTGCAGTTGGAAGACCAAGGAGGAATACTAAGAGACCTGGCTGGCTCACTACAGACATGGTGATTGCACATGCACTTCCAGTTGTTGAAGAAGCCATTCCATCTACTTTCAGGGAAGCTGAAATCAGTTCAGAAGCGGAGTTATGGAAAGGGGCCATGAATGAAGAGATGCAGTCTCTTTATAAGAACAACACATGGGAACTGACCAAGTTGCCCAAGGGGAAGAAAGCCATAGGGTGTAAGTGGGTATTTGCTAAGAAGCAGGGATCACTCCAAGAAGACAAAGTGCGCTACAAGGCAAGGCTGGTGGCTAAAGGCTACGCACAGAGAGAAGGGATCGACTACAACGAGGTGTTCTCCCCAGTTGTAAAACACTCGTCTATTCGGATCCTATTGGCCTTGGTGGCACAGAACGAGTTGGACCTTGACCAACTTGATGTGAAGACCGCCTTTCTCCACGGCGATCTTGAGGAGGAGATATACATGACTCAGCCCACAGGTTACAAAACTGCAGGGAAAGAGGAGTTGGTATGCAAGCTGAAGAAATCGCTGTACGGTTTGAAGCAGTCTCCAAGACAATGGTACAAGCGATTTGACAGCTTCATCAGGAAGAAGAAGTACACAAGAAGCCATTATGATCCATGTGTGTACTACAACAAGTTACCATCTGGTGAGTATGTCTATCTATTACTTTACGTAGATGATATGCTAATTGCTTCTAGGTCAAGATCTGCAATTGATTCTCTGAAGAAGACTTTATCGTCTGAGTTCGAGATGAAGGACCTGGGGGAAGCAAGGAAAGTATTGGGTATGGAGATCACAAGGGACAGGGAAGCTGGCAGGATTAGCTTGACTCAGAAGGGCTATCTGGAGAAGGTACTGCAGAGATTTAATATCGGGAAAGATACAAAGACTGTAAGTACACCAATGGCGCCGCACTTCAAGTTGTCAGCGAAGATGTCTCCAAGGAGTGTTCAGGAGCGTGAGCATATGACTCATGTACCATATGCCAATGCAGTGGGAAGCTTGATGTATGCAATGGTGTGTACAAGGCCGGATCTATCACAGGCAGTTTCCATGGTTAGCAGATATATGCATGATCCAGGTCAGGGTCATTGGGAAGCAGTGAAGTGGATCCTGAGGTACATCAAGGGTACTGTTGATGTAGGCCTCGTGTTTGAGAAAGACAACACTGGGAAGCAAGAATGCATAGGGTACGTGGATTCGGACTATGCAGGTGATCTTGACAAACGCCGGTCGACGACGGGGTATGTATTCACATTCTCGCAGGCACCGGTGAGTTGGCGCTCCACACTTCAGTCCACAGTCGCATTGTCGACTACAGAGGCAGAGTATATGGCCTTGACCGAGGCCATGAAGGAGGCGATTTGGCTTCAGGGATTGCTAGATGATTTGGGAGTAGAACAGGATATCTTGAAGATACACTGTGACAGTATGAGTGCCATTTATTTGGCAAGGAACCAAGTCTACCACGCAAGGACGAAGCACATTGATGTCAGGTATCACTTTGTTCGGGAGATTCTGGAGGAAGATGACATCAATTTATTGAAGATTCATACTTCGGAGAATCCGGCCGATATGCTTACAAAGGTGGTGTCGGGAGTAAAGTTTGCACACTGCAAAGACTTGCTCCAGATTCTTCAGGTGAATTGAGCTTGCTGAAGCTCATGTGGATGAACTACGGATGGCTTGATCCCTTGGGCAAGGGGTACGTAGGCAACCAGATTGGTGCAGCCGCAATCGAGTCAGTGTTCGGCTCAGATTTAACAATCTTCACCGAGGTGGAGAATTGTTGGAGGAGAGAGTACAGTAGAGGAGGTGAAGTCATGCAGGTGCTGTTGAAGATTGCCAAGGTGTCTACGACGGAAGGCGAAGAAACAGCAGGCAGGAAAAACAGCAGCAGCAGAAAAGACAGAGGTCGGTCGACCGGTCCGGTCGACCGACGTGCACAACATGCACAGGAGTTGGAGCGGTCGACCGGCCCGGTCGACCGAAGGGCTATGACTGACAAACCCCAACTCTCGGGTTGTATCGGTCGACCGGCCCGGTCGACCGATAACTCGTGACTGACAAGAGCCAACTCTCGGGTTGGATCGGTCGACCGGCCCGGTTGACCGGTCTTTGGAGATTTGGGAGGTCGGTCGACCGGCCGGTCGACCGACAGTCGGGTTTTGGGCGAAATATGTTGCTTCGGGAAGTTATGTATTTAAGCCCTGGTTGTAATTTTCTAGGGTTAAGTGCCTAGAAAAAGTATAGCTGCGGACTCTCTTGTGTTGATAGAGATCCAGAGCTATTGTAATCCATCTTCCATAAAGAAAACTCTCTCCGTGAATTGCCCCGAGGACGTAGGCAGGTTGGCCGAACCTCGTTAGATCTGGTTTTTGCGATTGCTGTTCTTCTAGTTTGTTTTTTCATTGTTCTTGGTGATTGAGATCAGGTTGGATCTTCTAAGGGTTGTTGTCTTCGATCACAACAAATTTAACCTGCTGGTGGCTGCTAAACACCTAATTAAAGGTCTAAATACTCAAAAAAGTGTGTTCACATGTACATGTCTCATGTCTCATGTACATGGTGACTAATTAAATTAATGAGCATCTGATTCTAATCATTCTTCAGTTCTTCAGTCTTTTTTCCAAAAAAATAAAAGTGAAATCTTTTGTGAATCATGAAGATAATCTAGACTATGATACTGCCTGTTTATGGAAACACAAAAGAAGAAGAGAATAGAATCTAATCCTCACATTATTTCTAATTATAGGACTTAGAAAGAGAAATGTGATTGATTCTTACCCTTTTTCTTTCTTTCGTTTTTTCTTTTCTCCCTCAAGTAGATGCCCAATGATGATACACACAATAATTTGATCATAGTTCCAGGTGTCTCAAACTCTTTGCTGACTTTATTTTGATGATGATGATGATGATGATAATAGTTCGCCACATCACTTCTTTTTGAAGAATTTTACAGGGCACTTGTCTTTTTGTTTACTAGAAAATCACTGCATATCGGAATTCAACTGGTGACAACGGGGGGCAACCCGGGCCGACCAGCGACTACGGTGGCCGGAATTAAATATATCTAAATATATCAGCGATGCAAAGTTCAAACCGCTGACATGTGAGCGAGCGGTGCTTTAACAACCCAAAGGTCTAACTGGATGACCACATGCGGGGGACTGACATGCCACTTGTTGATCACTTGTGGCACCTTTGGAACAAAAATGTTTTGTGATTCTCATATCATCTGTTCTTACAGTAGAAATTTAGTGGTTTTTAATAATAGAACAATTTTCACCCATAATTTGCAAAGAAAAGGCAAAAATATGCTATGATCAATTTCTAGTGCTTGAATCTCTTTTGATCTCAACCAGCCATGAGCTCAACTGAGTTGTCCCTTTACACCATCACCTTGTTCCCCAAAAAGGGTGAGAAAAAAATAAAAAGGAAGAAAGGGGGTCACTGTTCCATAGTGATTCCCTCATCCCATTCTCCATGTAATTATGCATGCTTTTGCTTGTGGCCTCAAATTCCAAGTGTTTGTGAGATTGAGAGACACTCCTTCACTATTAGTACCTTCCACTCTCCAAAGACAAAAAGGCAAGTGCTCTAGCGTGAGTGTGTGTGTGTGGGTGGGTTTTGTGTGTGTGTGTGTGGGTGGGGTGGGGGGGGGGGGGGCATTATCACATTTTGGAGGAGGAAATATCCATTTCGTTCAAATTTGTAGCCATTTAGAGGCTGCCTCCAAATTAGAGTCTCAAATGAAGCTTGGTTGGAACTCCACCGGGCTACAAAATGAAGAAATGCAGCCTGGTTGGAGATCCTCTAAGTTACAAGAGAGTTCGAAGTTCTAATCTAGTTCCCATTTTTTAACACATAATAAAAATAAAAAATGTAATGTAATGTAATAATTAAATTAAAATAGAAAAATTAAAGGAAGTATTAGTTGTTAATCCTTTATCTACTCTGGATGTCTATTCTAAAAACAGATAAATAAATAAAAGAAAGGAACAAACAATTATACAAGCTTAATAAGAACAAGTGGTAATTCCTTGCTCAAGTTATTGCTGCTGAACAAATTATGGAATGATTAATAAGAAGGAAAAAAAGGTTACATGTTAGAGCAAAACAACAGTGAAAGGGTTTCTGTACAATTTCTATATCCTTTTGAAAAGTTTAAAATTTGAATTTGTTTGATATGGACTCAAATTATCTGGACAAAAACAAAATGCATGAATTAATTAAAAAAGAAAAAAGACTGCAAAGATCAAACTGCAAATTACCTGCAAATTTACAGACCTGTAGTTTCCCTTTGCTAGCATGCACATGGAGACAAAGCCTTGTTTTGTGCTTGTTTTTTCTTCCTTTTTTTTTTTCTTTTTTTTTTCTGTTTTGGGGAAGGACAACTGAAGACAATTCATTGAGATAATGTAGGGTACAAATTAGTGAAAGAAAGATTTTCTTTTTTTTAAAAAATTATAGTTTTGTATTATCTACATAATAAAAATGATTATAAAAGAAAGTATCCATAGGACAATTTCTTTTTCTTCTTTCCCTTCTCCTAAAATGGAAACAGGTGTATCCAATTAGGATTAATTATGGATAAGATTACAAATTGCAAACAAAAATGCACCAAAAATCTTAACTTCTAAAATTGGTGCAAAATCTATTTGAGTTGACTAGCCATCAAACTATCATGTGAATGTGATTTGTGAATATGGGTTTCTTTTGTATAAAATCCAAGAAGTGGAGCCAACATTCATGTGCCTAGGTTTTGGTGTTCCAACTCTCTTTTGATCTCTACCAATCCTTGAGCCCTCCAATATTTCCCAAAAGGGAAGCCATGGGACCATGGGAATCAAGCTTTCCATTAGTGAGTCTTCTCCCCATACCTCAACTTTTTTGAGGGTCAATGCCCACTCCTTGCAAAGCCTTCATCTTTTGTAATTTCTCCCACCCCCCCCCCCCCCCCCCCCCCCCCCAAATAAAAAATATGCACTTTCCATTCTTCTTCTTCTTGTTGTTTGTATTTAAAAAGTACAAGATAGAAGAAAAGAAATTATGCACAAGTGACACTTATAGCTCTAGTTTACATTTTAAATTTAACAGTTACAAGTTTAAAGAATATTCATGGCAAATGTTTAAGTTGAATTTTCTTCTATAAAATATAAGAAGGATTAGACAAAAACTCACTTTATATATAAATCTTTACGCATAAAAAAAATGACGAATTGAAAATGAGCAAATTCCAAATTGGAAAACTAAAAAAATCTAAATATATTATGCAAGTTATTCATGCATGTAAATATTGTGAGGACTATTAATTTCATACTTTTATCAAGCAAATCTCATGATTAAACATAATTTAGTCACAAGCCAAACCAAACACAAGTTCTTCAAGTGAGCAAAAAACATAATCAAACAAAGAAAGGCAAGAAAAGTGCCAACTAATTATTCATTATGGCCCAACTCATTTTGGACAACTCTCAAAAACTTTTAGCCAAAATGATCAAGGATTTGAGCCCACCAAATCTCTCTAAATTAGATATAAATATGAAATAAAAGACATAAATCTTTCCATTGTCTCTTGATAGTGAAACAAGTGGCCATATCCAAATTTATATAAAATGTCAAAAAAAAAGGAAAAGAAAAAAATAGAACATCTTAATATATCTTCAATTAAAAAAGACCAAAGAACAAATTTTAATATTTTAAAAGTTTATCTAACAGATATGGTTCTTGTCACCTTCAAGCTTTAACATTATTGAACAATATCCATTTCACCTTTATGAATTCCCTTTAGAAACATGTTTGAATTTTAGTTAGATTTTTCTTCAATTTTTTCATTTATTTATAACAAAGCTCTCATAATTACATTCCACCTTTTATCATTAAGTATTGGTGAAGTTTAATTAATTAGATGAAATTGATATACATAAAGAACAGTTTTGCTCAAACATTTATGGGTTGTCTATAAAGCACCCTAAACTTCTTATTGTACCTTTTTGCCTACTTTTTATTTCTTTTTGACATTTTACCACTTAAAAAGTTAAATTTTATTGAAATTAGAAGGTGGTCTTAAATCTTCCTCCTTTTATTTGGATTGAGTACATTCTAGATAAGCAAAGGGTTGTCAAATCATACATATTCATTATACGTTAATTACCGTGTATTTCATTACTATGTATTATGTTCGAGACTGTATCAAATGGGATATCAAATGCAAGTCTTTGTAAAATTAAGTTGCAATACCATAAAGTATAGTCTAAATAGCATGACTAGATCAGCAAATTAACGCAACAAACATGATCGAATATCTGATCACGGCTCAGAACAACAAGAATAAATTGTGTGCCCAAATGCTTATAACAAATGGACGGTTGGCGCGAGTAGAGTTCCTTTCCAAACTCTTTGGAGGGAATTGTCATTGATATTGATGGGGGAGTTAACACAAGTACCAGATTCCAGTTCCCTTTGTTTGAAGAGTTGAGAGCTGATTTTTGTCATGGTTGAGTTTGAATTGTGTCCTTGTCCTTGTCAATAAATCAATTCCTAAGATCCCAACACCCAATCTTTAGGGAATATGATGTAGTGTTACAACATTAGAATTGGAGGAGGATGGATAGAATCTAATCTCTAATCCTTGCCAAAGGTTTAATACTCCATAGATAAAGTATAAATTTTTATTCTCATCACATCTTAATTTTCATTTTCTTGTAGTAAATTACGCACACAAGTACATGTATGTATCCGAACTTATTTACTATTACGAATAGAACTTTGTATAGATTATATAACTTTATATTTATGTCCTTCACTTTTTACGTAATTATATGATACTATTTCGCTCGCACATCAATCATCCTCAGATGCGACGGAACCGATGACTTTTGGTGCACATCACATGTGTGGATGGAAAGGGATGGTGGTGGTCATAGTTTCACATGGTCAAGTCTGGTCTGATTCATGCTTAATTTGATCCCCTTCAATCTCCACCACCAGCCATGAGATCTTCTTCAGACAAAGGGGCCATGGGATTCATGCAGGGCTCATGGAAAACCTTTTCTGAGATGATAATATTGGAGTCAATTTCCAGGAGTTGAGAGCCACTCCTGATGACCTAACCATCATATTTCATCTTTTAGGGTTTCATATCTTTTTGTGACCACCTTCTCTTCTTTCCCCCTACCATTCCCATCTTCTTGTTTATTGTTCAAGTACATGCATAAAGCTAGAAAAAGAAAGTGCCAGCTCTTTTGGCTCACACCAAAAATAGGGTTTTTTTTTTTTTTTTTTTTTAAATTAAGGGCTGAACCTGACCTTCATAAAGAAATCCAAATTGGGAAATTTTTTTATTATTATTAAGAGATTAATTAATTAATTAATTAGGAATTAAAACTAAATTAAACAATTGCAGCCGGCTGAGCTGTCTCAATTACAGGCCTTTCTGCGTACATTTTCTCTTCCCCCCTGATTCTGATCACCGTTTTCAATTAATTCCCTTCATTAATTATTTTTTGGTTGAATGAATTCTTGCTGTTTATTAGTTATTTAACTTTTTGGGTGGTGACCTGACCGCGCCTCCCCCATCGGGCACACCTAATTCCCGCTCCCGATGTGGGGCCCGCTGGTACATTTATACTCCTACCGCCACCCACCCGTGACAATTTCTTGGGACCCAGCAACGACCGAACGGTGTCTCGCCATGTTTCTGTTAGGTTTGTTGCTGTCTTTTTCGCTGGACCCATGCCAATGGATTCTGGTCGGGACCCACCATCGATCGGGTCTAGTATTCAGTCCCGATCCAACCCGAACCTCGCTCAGGCCGGGTTGGATCGGTCTAGCGTGGACCATCCTGTAATGTCCCTAAGACTTGGCTCAAGTGAAGCCGTTACGTGTTATTATTCTAGTCTTTTAAGAGTAGTGATATATTGACCAATAATTAGTAATCGGAAACTAAACTTTAGGTTCAACAAATAGATTCCTCTTAGTTTTCATGATCAGCGTCAAGGAAAAAAAAAGAAAAAAAATGGACTCTACGAGCATCAATTCAGAAGAATATAACATTTATAGTCTTATATTACTAAATACGATTGTGGTCTGAGGGTCCGAGAGAGGAATATCCTAGGTTCAAATCTGGTACTTAAAAAAAAAGTTATATTCTATATATATATATATTTTAATCTTTATATAAATAAAATAAAATTTTGAGGTCATCTTTTAGGGTGTTCTTTTATGGGTGTCCCTAGCCACCACCTCCAAGCTGCGCCGGATGGAAAACGCCGCAGTATGGAACGGCGTGATGGTGCTCCGCCCAAGGTGGGGGCCCGATGGGTCCCACCATCACCCCTCTCTTCCAGAAGCCCAACGTGCCCCACTGTATCCACAGTCAACTTCTCAGTGGGCCCTACTCTGCCTGATGACGTCATCCCCACGTCACCCCGGGGCCCCGCTCACGGCCGCAGCGTCCAAATTACGCCATTTTTATTTTTCTAATTTTTCCCATTCTGATTATTGTTTAATTAGAAAAGATAACTTAAAATTCGGAGAGTAATGAGATTACAACAACTCTGTCTCCAGATCTCCGAACTCACTTGGACGTATCCTGGCCGTCCGTTGGGCCCGTCGTCTCGATGCGACCGCACAGTTACAGGGTGCCCAACGGACCGTCGCGATTGATGGATTAGATTTTCGGATCCTTTGCCGACCAAATTTTCACCTGGGCCCCACTGGACGAACTTTTTGGACCGCCCACATGGTGGCTTCTCACGTTCGAACCACGTGTAAATTGGAAGGTTCTTACAGCATATTCCTTGTCGTCGGCGAGTTATCTAGAGGCCTTTTTATTTGACGGGAGCATAGGTTTTCAATGTAATGCAATGATAAAAAAAAAATTTTCACAGTGAAAAAGAGAGTATATTGATGTGAGTTCATCGTGTAATGATTTGAGTTTATATTACTGAATGCCTACCACAATTATATTAAAATATTTAAAAACTTAAACTAAAATTGTCCACATTTTAATCATCAACCAGTTCTATGTAGTGATCTGTAGGATCCTTCTGCGTTTTATAAATCACAGATCTCTAATTACATAGAACCTTGTGTTTTTTATTAAGATTTTGGCATAAGAAGATATTGAATGGCAATACGGTTGTGGTGGACAAAACTCCGCCACAAGCGACTGGACCCTCCGATCGGATCTATCAGAGTATACAAGAAAAAAAAATCTTTCAGATTACAAACACCAGCGTGGTACTAACTTAAGACCCTCGAGCGTGTGAATCAATAGGTGAAAAAGAGGGAGGACCAGTCAGAGAAAAACAATCGTGCGTTGGTGGTGGATTGGTAGGGGGAACAGTCTGAGGATGATGGAAGCGACCTCCTTCTCCTAAGAAGGAGGCATATTTGTACCTGACAGAGACGATGGAGCCGGTATGGATAGGTGCAGATCTCCAATTGCTTGGCTTGAATATGCTAATTTTTGTAGCCGCCGAGATTGTATCTAGATTGTTAGAATTGGTGCGCCGGAGACTTATCAGTTGTTTTCTCCAACTACTTTGCTTGTGAGATATTTTGGACGAGGAAGAAGATTAGGCTGTGTAAAGATCTCGTGATTTGAAATAGTTCGCGCTCAATTTGCTTTCGGTGAGAGATAATGTTGCCACGTGGCGGAGCATGCCACGTGGTGGACACCCGACCCGGAGTCGAATTGGCTCCGAGTGTCTGTATGATTCTGGAGTTCAGGTGAGAAATATCTTCAGAGAGAAAGTGTGTGCCGGGATTGAGATAGTTCCTCGTAGGATATTATGACTTCAGAAGACAGTATGACTTTAGAGCAGGTGATGATTGTTGTCGGACTTAGGCATGATTAAGATATCGGGATGAGGGTCCTGAGAGCTTTCCAATGCTACTACCACCGAATACGTGTCGTGATCCTTGTGTGATTAAATTTTGACCACTACAACGCTAAACAAGAATTTAGCAAAGTAGTTTATTTTCAACATTAATAGACCTATAAGAAGAGAGCAAGACAACACTGTAAAGAATAATTAGGTGCAATGCAAGATCTCATCAGAGAATCCAAATTCAGTTTGAAGGAACACCGTTAACAATGTAATATGAAAAGGTGACATGATAGATTTTATCATTGTAGAGGTCAGTTTTCGACCGCCTCGAGATCACGACATGTGTCTATCTAGCCTTTGAGCAATCGCATGATACATGTCCACGTTGGCCCAGAGGCCCTTCACTCTAGTTTTGATGATGATTAACTCATGTAGTTATTGTTTACTAATAATCTTGTGATATTTAGTTTCAGATATTTGATCAAGATATTAGTAGGTGATTAACTTCAATAAAGGTGTTTTGGAGCTTTCACTTGTTGATTCAAGAGCTCGAGCGTCAAGATCGCATCTAGCACTTGGTTGGAGTCAAGCTCGTTAGATCGGGTTTGGATCGAGTCGACTTGGAGACAGAGTTCTACAAGAAGAACTTGGTTTGTCTAGTTTATGGTTTAGATCTTATGTTAAAGATTAGATAGTGTTGATATGCTAAAGTTCACATACACACACAAGTTTAAAGTTTCATGTTTTTGTTTTTTTCGGTTTAACCGATCTTGATTTTCATGTCAAAAATAGATATAATATCTTTCATGTATATTAGATTCTATCCATATACAACATGTTTAAAAGTTGTTTCAATATCATGTTTTTGTATTTGCATGAGTTTTGGAGCAAACGGTTTTTCATTTCAAAATCCTAGTTTTTGGAAAATACGATTTTTGGTTTAAGGCAAATTTTCAAGAACACAAAAATGGTTCAAATAGTTTGTAATATGTGTTGAATTTTACTCACACATATTTGTATTTCATAGATCTAATAAGAACTGATTTTTTGTGAAATTTATGTGATTTTTATGAGATTTATTTGAAGTAAAAAGTCAAGTATTTAAATCCTAAAATAATCCCTGCCAGGATCTGGCGGTCGACCGGACCAGTAGTCGGTCGACCGACACGATCGACCAATGTGCACGGAGACGTGCACATGGCCAGCCTCTTCAGCCGGTCGACCGGGCGGTCAACCGACTGGAAGCACCCCACTCTCGGGTGAGGGCCGGCGACCAGGCGGTCGACCGTAGGCTTTGGCCCGGTCGACCGGCGGTCGATCACAGGCACAACGGACACACAAAATTAACCGTTAGCCGGTCGACCGGACGGTCGACCGCGGGGGCAATCTGGGCTTTTCCAGATTGCAACGGCAGAATTTTGTGGAGCTTATAAATAGCTCCTTTTTTGGCTGATTTCACCAAGTTTTTTCAAGAGCAAAATTCTCATTCTTTCTAGTGTTAAAATACAAGTTTTTAAAAGAGTTTTAGAGCCAAAAGATTTACTTTTATTGTTTTTAAAGTGTTGAAAATTTCAAAGAAATAGAGTCCTTTGGGAAGTGATTTTTGATCTTGATTTCAATATCTATTTGGAGATTTTCTCAAGTGTTTTTCTTTATTTCAAACACTTTATTTTCTCACACTTGAGCTATCTATCTATTCTATCTATTAGGATCTATTTTGTGAGAAAATTGGTTTGTGGTTTAGAGAGACCACCAAGAGTTTGTAACCCTCCTTACTTTGTGATATCCCTCTATTGAGAGGTGATTGTGGAGGTTGTGTTGGAATCCCTCTAAGTGTAAGGTGACTGTTGGTGTGTTGGCTAAGTGCATTATCCCAAGTGTGAGGTGATTGTTGTTTGACTTTATGCCTTATCCCTCTTGTGTGAGGTTGATCTTGTGTTGGCTTAGTGCCTTGCCTCTAAGTGTAGAGGTTGTTTTTGTTTGAGAGAGGAATCGTGTACTCCATTTATATTTGCTCAAATCCTCAGTGGAGGTTCCCTGTGTGGAAAGTACTGTGTGGACGCTATAGTGAAAATCCTTCTGTGTGAAGGTGGGGACGTAGAGCTGGGTGCTCGAACCTCGAATATATCTTTGTGTTTGCGTTTGATCCACTATCTCTAACTCTCTCTCTTATTTTGTGCATTGCATCATATTGTTCATATCATTTATATGCTTGGGTTTGATTGTGTGCCATATCTGTGTTAAACCAAGAGAGTTTTACATAGCACCTCAACTCTTATTTAGATGATTTTAGAGGAGTTAGTCCAGAGACCTTCACAGGGAATTCGGCTACACTATTTGATTACACTAAGTGTGTTGCAATTAGTTTTTAATTCAGTATTATTTGTTACTAGATTAGCCTTACACCTATTCACCCCCCTCTAGTGTACTTTCAATTGGTATCAGAGCCTACGCTCCTGATATTAGGTTTAACCACCTAAAGTGAGATCTTGATTACTAATCTAGTATTTGCATTTGCACACTTATTTGTTTACACACACTCATGGATTATCTTGCACCTCCTATGTTTGATGTTTCTAACATCGATATGTGGAAGCATAGAATGAGTACGTACCTAAAAACCCTAGGATTGTATGTTTTCCTTGCCGCTACCAAGAAATCTTATCTTGGTAATAGCAAGCATATAGAGGCCAATGCAGAAGCCCTTGAGGTACTAAGGACACTCTAAACAAAGAATATTTGTGTATGGTTTCTCATTGTGATTCCGTCTTTGCAGTGTGGAACACCTTGACCTCTTCCGCGCTACAAACGCCAAACATTGTGAGGAGAATCTAGTGGAGGAGAATCCGAACAACAATGCTACATGGTCCAAGGAATAACTCCCTTAAGGTAAATTCAGAAACTCAACTAAATGATTGTACTAGTTCTTCCAGCGATGATCATATTGATGCCGATGCATTAATGAAAAACTATCTATTTTTTGTGAAAAATTATTAGAAAATACCAACTATTGAAAAAGAAAAGTTTTACATTAAATAACGAAATGAGGATTTAATTTTAAACTTGATGTGTCTTTACAAGAGAAGGTTGAGATTTCTAATGAAAGGGACTCGTTGAAATCTAAACTTGAACTTGCCCTAAATGAAAATAAAATTTTGAAAAATAAAAATGATTGTGAGGAAGTTTTGAAGAAAAATGAAGTTTTATCTTCAAAACTTATTTTTGTTTTAAAGAAAATGATTCTTTGAAAACAAAATTATTTCTATTTCAAAGGAATTAGATTTAATTTCTAATAAAATATTTCTTTGAAAAATGATTTAGATACTCATGTTTACCATGCTAGTGTAGCTTCATCATCTAGCTTACCTATTGCATGCTCCATTTTATCTTCAAATATTAAAAATGATATTTGTATTTTAAAGAAAGTGTGATTGTTTGAGCTCCACTTTGAGCCAATGTGCCATGAACCACACACGTTTGGAATCTATGTTTTGAAAGAAACATGTTCCTCCTATGCATGCACACAACCACGGCATACACATGCTTCCCACGTACATACACACAACACTATGTATGCTCATGTGTACACTTGTATACATTGTGGATGTAAGGCCACCTTGCAAAATTTTGTTATGATAGGATACATGATTCAATTTTACAATAAATTTGTTTAGGTTAGGAAAGGTGCTAACCCCCATGGACCCAATGAGTATGGGTACCAAAGCCACTCCTATTTTTGTTTAATGTAGGTGTGGGGCTCTCACTCGACGTGAGAGTATTGGTGCCTTGAGGTGGATGCGTTCCGAGCTTAAAGGTGACAATTTTGAATGCATCATTTTTAAGGGGAGTTTGGTGGGAGGACCACCTTGGTTTGGAGACTTAGAGATGTGCCCTCATGATTTTGGTAACGATCTCTAACTCCTTATTTAGTTTATGCTTTCATATTATTCATTTTTAGCATGTTTTGATGTTTCATGATTATTATGTTAAATGCCATGAAAACTAGATTAGTGATATATATGTATAGTAATTGAGATACACCCATGTTTATATGGACTTATATTTTTGTGCTCTCACTTTACTTTAACTATTGTGTATATCATAGATCTAATACATGTGCATTCACTTATGATCTTATTGATTTATGTTTTATTTTATACTTCATGATTTGATTACATGTTTAAGATGTAGTTTTCATCAAAACTTGTGTCAATACTTGTACAACTAGTGAGTCACAATTGATTATTATATATTTGTGTTTGATTGCTCTTTGTACCTATTAGATGTATCTAGTATAGCCTAGTTTTGATGATTCATACATTTGACTTGTATTCCCTATTTTGTACATTTTTTTCATTAATATGTGTTTAACTTCATGTATATGTTAATTTGTCAAAACTATTGGATATACATATACCCTGGAGTCATTTTTCTTTCATGCAAATCTCTTTATAGACTCAATTGTTTTGGATATGTATGTATGCCTTTAGTTTTGACAAAACATACACATGCCTTTGAGTTAGTATTATTTTGATGAAAATTAAATTTTTTAAAGGATTTCATATTGAGCTTAATGCCTTATTTTCAGGATGTTGATTACATGACTTTTTACACTCTATATTTGATGTTTACTCATGATTTGTTTTCATGAGATTATGTTTTATAGACTTTGAGTGTCAATTGTTGAGTGATTTTCATGTTTCATGGATATCTTCTTATTTTATTCCTTTCTTGAAGGATTTTGTACTAGTTTACAAGTTTATCTTTAAACTAGTTGCGTTATTCTTCATGTGGTAGAGTTTTCAAACGTGTTATAATTATTTTCAAACTTATTTTGAAAACCCCTATTCTTCAAAGGGCGGTTGGATGGGCGACCATGCCTTGTATGCTCTTTATAGAAAAATCTATTTTAACATGTGCATGAAAGGGAGGTAGCATGAGTTATACACTTGATCCTCATCATATTTTCAATTGGTATCCCAATTGACATTTTTTTTGGTTGTATACTCATATGTGTTTTCTATATATGTATGCTTCAAATCTTCAAAGGTATCAATTTCTATTGGTATTTACATTTTCATTGATATATATATGATTTGATTGTGTTTACTATATCTTTTCATCTTAAAGCACAAATTATGTTTATGCTAAGCTTGATTTTACTCCTTAATGACTATTAATTTTCAAATTGGTATTTTATACAAGCTTATGCATCATTTTCATTGTATTTCATAAAGGGGGAGAAAACTTCATGTTTTAGTTTTCAATCGATTGTATTTTCAATTAGTATCTTACTCTCACTCTTTATGATGAAAAATGATATTATTTGGTATATTATTTTTTAATTTGTTTCCTATGCTCTTAATAAAAATATTTTAATTTAGAATATGCTAACATTTTCAATATTGGTATCAAAAATCTTAAATTGGCTTTATTCTAAAATTTGGTATCTTTATTGCAAAATGAATTGTTTAACCAAATAGTTGGTTTGTTTTTCAATTGGTATCAAGATTCTAAATACATATATATTTCAATTGGTATCAAAACATATAATGTTTCATTTTCCATTGGTATCAAAAGTTTACAAGATATTTTTAATTAGTATCTTTTGGTATCTTAAATTTTTTTATTTATTTTCAATGTGTATCATAATTTGGTATCAAAAGTTTTGATATGTATTGCTTATATGCAAGGGGAGCTTAACATCTTCTCTATATATATATTCATGTTGAGTGTATTTCATATTGAGGAGCTTGATCGCTCTTCTTTATGTCTTACATATGTGTAGAGTGAGCTTCACATCTCCTTTTATACATTGTATATTATGCTTTATGTGGTTAGGGTTTAGTCATCTCTTTTCATGTAATGCATGTATACATGGAGTTAACTTCACGTCTTTCCTCTTCATGAATGTATATAGCGTATACACCTTTATTGTTTTGATTTATGAAAAAAGAAGAAAATATTATTTATGCCTTTAGTGCTTGTACCCCTTTGTTGATGAATTGACAAAAAGGGGAGAGAAATTTGGAGTTTTATATATGCATGTTTGTTTAATTTGTTATCTTTTACCATTAGCATCAAGAACATCTTTTGTTAGTATCAAAAGTATATTTATTTCATTGGTATCAAATATCATGTTTATGCATTTCATTGGTATCAAATATCATGTTTATGCATATTTATGTTGAGCATTCACGGCATATCTTTATTGCTTATTGCTATGTATGAGTTAAGGGGAGCTTCTATGAAGCTTAACTTTAATCCATGCATAAATAACTCCATGAGTTTTATCATCAAAAAAAACAAGGAGATTGTTGGCCCAAAGACCCTTCACTCTAGTTTTGATGATGATTAACTCATGTAGTTATTGTTTACTAATAATCTTGTGATATTTAGTTTCAGATATTTGATCAAGATATTAGTAGGTGATTAGCTTTAACAAAGGTATTTTAGAGCTTTCACATGTTGATTCAAGAGCTCGAGCGTCAAGATCGCATCTAGTACTCGGTTGGAATCAAGCTCGTTGGATCAGGTTTGGATCGAGTCGACTTGGAGACGGAGTTCTACAAGAAGACCTCAGTTTGTCTAGTTTATGCTTTAAATCTTGTGTTAAAGATTAGATAGTATTGATATGCTCAAGTTCACATACACACACAAGTTTAAAGTTTCATGTTTTGATTTTTTCGGTTTAAGCGATCTTGGTTTTCATATCAAAAACATAGATATTATCTTTCATGTATATTGGATTCTATCCATATACAACATGTTTAAAAGTTGTTTCAATATCATGTTTTTGTATTTGCATGAGTTTTGGAGAAAACGATTTTCCATTTTAAAATCCCAGTTTTTGAAAAATACGATTTTTGATTTAAGGGAAATTTTCAAGAACACAAAAATGACTCAAATAGTTTGTAATATGTGTTGAATTTTACTCACACATATTTGTATTTCATAGATCTAATAAGAAATAATTTTTCTGAAATTTATGTGATTTTATGAGATTTATTTGAAGTTAAAAAGTCAAGTATTTAAATCCTAAAAATAATCCCTGCCAGGCTCTGGCGGTCGACCGGCCAGTCGACCGGACCAGTAGTTGGTCGACCGACACGGTCGACCGATGTGCACGAAGACGTGCACATGGCCAGCCTCTTCGGCCGGTCGACCGGGCGGTTGACCTACTGGAAGCATCCCACTCTCGGTGGGGGCCGGTCGACCGGGCGGTCGACCGTAAGCTTTGGCCTGGTCGACCGGGCGGTCGACCGCAGGCACAACGATCACAAAATTGACCGTTGGCCGGTCGACCGGGCGGTCGACCGAATGGGCAATCTGGGCTTTTCCAGATTGCAACGGGCAGAATTTTGTGAAGCTTATAAATAGCTCCTTCTTTGGCTGATTTCACCAAGTTTTTCAAGAGCAAAATTCTCATTTTTTCTAGTGTTAAATACAAGTTTTTAAAAGAGTTTTAGAGCCAAAAGATTTACTTTTATTTGTTTAAAGTGTTGAAAATTTCAAAGAAGATAATGTCCTTTGGGAAGTGATTTTGAATCTTGATTTCAATATCTATTTGGAGATTTTCCCAAGTGTTTTTCTTTATTCTAAACACTTTATTTTCTTACACTTGAGCTATCTATCTATTCTATCTATTAGGATCTATTTTGTGGGAATATTGGCTTGTGGTTTAGAGAAACCACCAAGAGTTGTAACCCTCCTTAATTTGTGATATCCCTCTAGTGAGAGGTGATTGTGGAGGTTGTGTTGGAATCCCTCTAAGTGTATAGGTGATTGTTGGTGTGTTGGCTAAGTGCCTTATCCCTCAAGTGTGAGGTGATTGTTGTTTGGCTTTGTGCCTTATCCCTCTTATGTGAGGTTGATCTTGTGTTGGCTTAGTGCCTCACCTCTAAGTGTAGAGGTTGTATTTGTTTGAGAGAGGAGTTATATACTCCTACTTATATTTGCCCAAATTCTCAGTGGAGGTTCCCTGTGTGGGAAGTCCTGTGTGGACGCTATAGTGGAAATCCTTCTGTGTGAAGGCGAGGACGTAGAGCTGGGTGCTCGAATCTCGAAACATATCTTTGTGTTTGCGTTTGATCCACTATCTCTAACTCTTTCTTATTTGTGCATTGCATCATATTGTTCATATCATTTATATGCTTGGGTTTGATTGTGTGCCATACTTGTGTTAAACCAAGAGAGCTTTACATAGCACCTCACTCTTATTTAGAGGAATTTAGAGGAGTTGTCCAGAACCCTTCACCGGGAATTCGGCTACACCTTTTGTTAAGCTAAGTGTGTTGAATTAGTTTTTAATTTCACATTATTTGTCACTAGATTAGCCTTACACATATTCACCCTCCCTCTAGGTGTACTTTCAGTCCATACCCAGAATGAAGAGTCATAATCTCATCTAAATTGGGCAGTACAAACAGCCAAAGATAGAGATAGAATCAGTTACAAGTAACCTTAATCTCCACGCCAAATTTTCATTTGAATTTGGCTTTTATAACTCGGGAGCAGATCAACCACATTGACAGCTGGATAGACCCCACTAGATAAAGACAAATATGAGTTCAGCTAATTCAAAAAAAGTGTTTTGGCTTCAACTGCCTCCAAGATAAGCAGTCGAGATATGATAATGTTCAGATTAGAATAGATGAGAATTTTGTAACTTTATCTAACATACACCAACCTGTATAAATAGTAGACCCTTCCAATGAGAGGGGAGACGATCATTTCAACCCCAAGAAACCTTAGCATGTGAGATCAAACAATCACTATTTGTAATTTCTCTGAATTATAGTGGAACCCTCTCTCTTACTCCGTTGTTTTTCCTTTTCGGATTTTCACGTAAATTTGTACGTCTTCTCTGGTTTGATCTATGAAAATTCATCCATTAATACATACAATTTGGTGCGTGGATAACTCTCACGGGAATTACCACCGCATTCATTCAATAAACGCAACAAGAAAAAGACGGAAAATAAAAACACACACATATTTCTAAAAATGTAATTTTATCTACTAGAACAAATGCTATATTCTGATCATGAACATGAAATTTTCACATAAGAAAGTAATTGATCTAGATATACTTATAACCAAATATCACATAAGAAAGTAATTGATATATTTGAAATATATACAGTGTATACGTGTACTCAAACGTATTGGCATGATCGGAGAAATACCTAGATGTACAAGATAATTTTATGATGGATAGATTTTGGTCTCCTCATTTAGACTGGGTTATGAAAAGCCTTAATTAAATTTCCTTTCCCCCAAAATATAAAAAGATAAATGATCTAGAGACAATTTTCCCATTATGCAACATTTTTTCAAATATTTTCCAATCCATTTCCCCCTTTTTCCAGCCAAAAGATCCCGTCACCGAACGGTGAATATATGGAAACCCCATCCCCCGCTTTGCTCCAGCCTCCATGAACATTCATTCGGCACAACTCCCCTCACATCCAGTAACACCCGCCACGTCACCCGCCACGTCACCTCCTGGGTTTATATTTAAACGACCCCCGTGTCTTCTCCCTTCTCCCATCTCATTATCGTTCCCCCGCTCCCTTCAACCCAGCAAACCCCAACAGCCAGCGAGATCGAAACCCTCATGTCGAAGGCGGTGGCGGGAGTGGCTTCTCCGGCTACGCCCGCGGTGGCCGTGGCGGCGGCGGCAGCGGCGCCCGAGGTGTTCGCGCGGGACTCCATGATCGCGGGTCCGCGGTGAGTTCGCGGCGGCCAACGCGATCATCGACGCGCTCTGCGGCCACATCTCGCATATCACCGGCGGGGCGACGGAGTACGAGGCGGCGTTCGCCGCCATCCACCGGAGGAGGATGAACTGGATCCCGGTGCTCCAGATGCAGCGGTTCTACTCGATCGCCGACGTCGCGGCCGAGCTGCGGCGGGTGGCGGCGGGAAGGGCGGAGGAGGGGGAGAAGAGGAGGGATTTTGCGGAGGAGGAGGAGGAGGTGATGAAGGTAAATTCGAATGTGAAAGGGATTATTGATCACGAGGAGAGATCGGAGAAATCGGCCGCCAGCAGCGTTAGAGATGAGGAGGGAACCGAGGATTCGTCGCGTGATTCTTCAGATCAGAAAGTTCATCCCGAAGAAGAGACTGAAGCTGGTAATTTTTCTTTTTTTAATCATCATGTATGTATTTTTTAATACGAGCTTCATTTTATTTTGTTAATACCCTGTACGAAAAATATTAGCTGGTTTTATATTTTATTTCTTTGGGATTTGAAGAGTTTAGATCTGATTCATTTGATTATGTGGTTAATTTCATAGAGGTCTTGACTCTCGAGTCTTGACACCAGTGGGATTCCGGTGCGGTCGCCTTCTGCTTATTCTCACCTCTTTCGATCTCTGTTTCCCCAGTTTCGACGATTTTACGCAAAATCATTAATCGTCAGGTTTTTCTTCGTTATTTCTTTCTCTGGACAATTTTTTTAATCACCAGGTGAATTTTTTTCTGCTGATCCCGATGCTTGAAACAAGCATTTCTAATGATTTTTACGGGGGACTGAGCTCTTTTTATATTTCTTAAAGAGCACGTCTATTTCAAGCCTCAAAAAATTTTCATTTTTGTGCAAAGAGCTGGAGCTTGTACAAATATCAAAAATTCTTTTTTTTTTCCTTTTCGAGATTTTTAAAAAAATTAAAAAAAATTAGTTGTTGGAAGGACCGCCCAGTATACCGACCAAATGACCGGAGCCGCCGTGGCCTGTGAGCATGAATAAAGTCACGGGACGCCAGCTAAAACTCTCTTTTTCCATTTATTATATATATTTAATTAATTACCTTTTCTTGTTCCTTTTTAAAATTTTAAAACGTGGGGATTTCGTTAATGGTACGCCCCATTTTCAGTAGGTGAACTCCCCCCCCCCTTCCCCTTGCCTTCTGCTACAAGACACGGGGGGAACCCACCAATGACCTTTCCACAAGTGGAACGACACAAAAGGGGTGTCTCCTCATCATTCCATGTCTCCTAATTTCCTTTTTTCTTTTCCCCTTCTCATTTTCACATTTTTTATTTTTATAATGAATTTTGTAATTATCGATGCGTCCAGTTTCCGTTTGAGTAATTCGAGGTGTGGGGTTTGCTGGGGTGTATCCGCGGCCGCCACGTGGCGAGTTGCGGTTGGGTGGGGCCGGGGTGCAGGAGAGGTTTGAGGCGGCTCGGAGTAGGGAGCAGGGCGGCTGTTTGAGATCCCAGCCGTCAGATCTGCAGTCAGGGACACGTGTCGACTGTCGGCCTTGTTTGGGCCGGGCCCATTGGGCCCGAGTCTTGCTGTGGAGTCAGGCCCAATAATGTCTGTGTTTTGTTTGTGGGTTGCAGGTGTCGAGGTGGACGGGGTGCTTGTGCATGGCTGGAGAAGGCAAAGATATGCTCGGACCACGGGGAGTGCACGGCGAGGCCGGAGAGGATAAAGACGCGCAAAGGGTTCGCGGCGAGGGAGCCGGTGAAAGGGCACATGGCGAGTTCCATCTCTCGGCACACAAATTTCTGTATTGAGATGAATGCAAATTGCAATATAGGGAGACACTGTAGGAAAAAAATATAGCAGCTGTGTTTTCTAGCGTTGGATGCCGAGTTGTGCAATGGTTCGTGCTCATTTGGTTTGTTTTGTGTGTGTGATCAGGTTAATGTTGTGAAAGGATTGAAGGTGTACGAGGACATGTTCACTGACTCGGAGCTGCTCAGGCTTTCAGAGTTCATAAATGAGCTTCTCCTTGCAGGTCACAGGGGAGAACTCTCAGGTCCGTAGAAACTCTTGGGCTTGTTTGTGTTGGTTGTGTGTGTGTGTGTGTGTGTGTGTGTCATGATTCAGTTGACATTTATCACAAATTAACTCCTGCAAAAGTTAATTTATGGTGCTGAATTTATGATTCTAGTTAGATATTTAGGTTTGCAGGTTTCTACTTAGGCAGTTAAGCATTAACTACTCGGCTTATGTCTGAACAAAGAGCAACTGAATTAAGTCTTTTTATTCAGGAAAACATGAAAAAAAAAAAAAAAATTCTAGAACTACTAAAATTAGCGCACTCAAGGTTTTATTGTTTGGGAAAGTGACTTTTCAGTTGGCATTGGATAAAAGTTTCATATTTATTATGCAGGTATAATACCAAATCCATACATACGAGTTGTGTAGTACCTATAGAGATATCGTTGGAGATTCTGACAGGTGGAGGGGTTCTTTGTGTTCTATATGCGATTTAGAGACATTAAAGGCCTGTTTGTTTTGCAATATTTGAGAGGAAGAGGAAGGAAGAGAGGATTCTTCCTCTCTTCTCCCTATTTGTTTACTGGATAAAGAGAGCTCTTCCTTCAGCTGGCATCCGATTTAGCAGAAGAGGGAAAGAATCTCTTCCCCTCAAAAATCGCCGGAAGCAGCAGCGGAGCTTGAGGATCAAGGTGAGATAGAGATAGGTGAGAGGAGAGAGAGAACCGGCAGCGGGTTTTTTTTTTTTGCCCCCTTTTCCCTCTTCCTTTATTCCCAATCAAACATCAAGAGCAGAAGAGGGGAAGAGCCTCTTTCCTCTTCAACCACTCTTCCCTTCCCCTCTTCCCTCTACCTCTCTCTTCCGGGAAACAAACAGGTTTAAGTGTGGAGTACAAGATCATGATAATTTAATTTGAAGTAATTTGGAAAAGATAGTGTCAATCATGAAAATGCTAGGGTAATGGGCTTTAAATACAAGGGTTTTAAGATACAAGTCCCTAACAACTTTCATATTTTGACATTTGTCCCTAACAAATTGTTAGTTGGATATCGATAAATGTTAAGAGTCCCACCCTTAACAACTCTATCGAATACTTCTACTAAATCGTAGGTAAGATATAACCATAATAGTATTACTTATTTACCCTTACAGTAGGAGTGATTTACTGTCAAAAAGGAAAAAATAAATAATTAATCAAAGAACTGATCCTATTTACTGATCTCCTTCTTTCCCTCCCCCTCTTCTCATTTGACCAATGTTGCAAAGAAATATGAAGCAGACACTGGTGAAGTATTTCTAGTGGTAGTGATCAAAGATGAACCCAACTTGGAGCTCAACAATGAAGTTTCATACAACAACAAGGTCCAAACAACGTTCATATTAGTCCACGTTGTTGCAAGGAAACATGGGTGAAACCGAAAATGAGGAAGCCGAAATTGATTGGGTTTGACGGAGAACACATTTTGAGCATCTTAGAGTTAGGACTTTAACGGGTAATCCTAACTTGTTAAAGTCCCAACTATGTTTAGATTATGGCTGTCACTGCGATTAAAAAGATTGAACCCCCAATTTTATTTGGATAAACTCTCAGGGTCTTCTATCTTATATTTTGATTTAGGGTTTCCATTACTTTGGTTTTATTTTAAGCACTAGCTTCAAATTATTCTAGTCGAAATTCCTAATTTTTTTTAGAAAACAACTCTAATTTCCCGATATTATCAATATAAATGAAAAAGAAACAAAGATGAGGAATGGACGCAATGCTGCACAGAGAACTTGAGAGGGGGAGGGAAAATGCAGCAGGGTTGAGATGAAGAAGGAGAAGTGGTGGATCTTAACACAAGGGGGAAATGATATAACAGAAACAGAAGAAGATCGGATGTCCGGGAAAGGGTATTTTGGTCCAAAATTTAGATGTTAATTTTAATAGAATATTCTTAGTAACTAGGATGATCTTTAAGCCATAGGGACTCTTAACAAATCCCAATTATATTGTTAGAGACTAATATTTAAAGAGCAGTTTGTTAGAGACTAATATCCAAATATAAAATTTGTTCGGGGCCTATATCTTAAAAACCCAAATTATAAATATAAGAGATTAGTGCCTAAGAAGCACAGAGATAGACAGCCCAATATGGACATCATATTGACATAGAAGAAGATCTAAAATAGTTCATATGGAAATAAAAATAACATGGCAAGTAGAATCTTGCAAATACATGTCATGGTAGAATCAATTTCACACAAGACAGTGGATGATAACAGAAGAGTACATGATATGAGATGGCTCTTGTGTAGACATGTAAATAGATTAGGAGTGAGCAAGTAAAGAATTTTCCTTAGGGATACAATTAGTAGGCAAACATTTGGTTTCATGCTAAATGAGTAAATGTTCCAGCAAAAATGATGATTGTGTGAAAGCTTGGTGATCTTTTTTCCCAGAGGGAAGATCCAGGATATTGATCCTTAGCTATGTACAATGTAATTAGTGAGTGGTAAATGGAAACAAAGACAATGAAATCACTGACGAAAAAGGATGTGTAAGGTTCCACCTCATGCACAACCACTATTACCGTCAATATTAAGATCATGGCTTTGAAGCATCAAAAGTTTAATTCCATGGGTGGTATGCATTTTTCTTTTGTTTGTACTGGTAGTGACACAGAGTATACTATAACAATATACTTTCACATTACTGATTCTCTTCGAGTGGCTATATGCAGGTGAAACCTTCATTTACTTCAACAAGCAAATGAAAGGGAACAAGAGAGAGATCATTCAGCTTGGTGTTCCCCTCTTTCAACCAACTAAAGACGAGTCAACAAGTATGTTTTCATAATCACATTCTAACGAGCTTTCATTCCCGCCTCCCCTCCCTCTCCTGGCTCTAAAGGTTAAATCAATATGTATTGTATCTTATTCTCAAAACATATGCATTGTATCGCAGAAAACTCATACAGTAGTCTAATCATTCAGACATGCTTTTTATCTGTTATTAGCATAACACCATACAGTAGTCACATTAGCTTCTAATTTCCTAAAATAATTGGTCTATCAAAATACGATCTTATGACTTGTGGTCCAGAAAATGCAAGTACTCCATGTACCTGAGCTTGACACGCAAATTTATCTCTACTCCATAGGTAACATCGAACCAATTCCTCCTGTCCTAGAGGCAGTCATCGATCACTTGGTCCAATGGCGTTTAATCCCAGAAGGTAGAAGGCCGAACAGCTGTATCATCAACTTCTTTGACGAGGTATATCTCCTCTTTAGCATCAAAATTTGACAAATACAACCCTTCATTTTCATCAAGGCCCTAATGTTTCACATTTTATGCAGGATGAATATTCGCAGCCCTACTTCAAACCTCCCCATTTGGACAATCCAATCTCCACTCTCGTTCTCTCAGAAACTACACTTGCTTTTGGGCGTGTGCTAGCCAGTGATCCTAATGGAAATTATAAGGGCTCCCTCACACTTCCACTCAAGGAAGGGTATGCATTTCACTAGTTTCGGTTGTTTCCATTCAGAAATATTTGCATACCTCGAGTGCTTATCAGGGTGTGGGGCATAATGCCACCTCATATGTTATGGTAATCAAACTAACTAGGGTAAGTAACACATACTTGCAGGTCACTCCTAGTCATGCGTGGGAACAGTGCTGACATGGCAAGGCATGTCATATGCGCGTCCAACAACCGGAGGGTGAGCATCACTTTTGTCAGGGTTCGACCTGCCAACAATCAAATTGAACCTGCAGCTCCCGCGCAAACTACAGCTATGACGCTATGGCAGCCCGGTGCTCCACAGGCGCAGAAAGTGCCAAGTGCAGCAGCCATCGCCTATGGTCCTCAAGGCATGGTTCCTTCATGGGGTCTGGCTCTTCGTGCCCCCTTTGTCATGTTCTCCCCATCGAGGCCCATGACCATGGGCCCAGGCAAGAAAGCTGGCCGTGGCGGCACTGGAGTCTTCTTGCCATGGACAGTAGGCCCGAAGAAGTACACCAAGCATCTTCCGCCTCGTATCCAGAAGAGAAGGCTGCCTTCGCTACCTTCGCCTATAGAAGCAATGTGATTGAGATTTCTCCATGTATCTGGTACCAAAGATAGCCTTGTCTTTTTCACTTTGTCTTTGGATTTGAGTCCTTATAAAGTAGAATAGTGTAGGTATCTATCTCCCAACAGAATTTTCATAGGAACTATAGAGATCAAGCTATGAAGAAGGCATAGGGGGTCACAGTAATTTCTGAGAATAGTGAGATGTTTTTATTGTAGAGATGAAGAGTGATCCGGTTTATGTATTTTGGTTGTAGAGTAGTTTTAAGGTTATCGGGATTTCCCTCAAATGAAGGACTGGGTTTTGTAAAATCTGATGGAGTTTGTTTCTCTGTTTTCTCGGTATTTATCAGGTTTCAATGGTTCTTGTCGATTTCTAGCTGTCCTTAATTTGTCAGGCTAAATACTGAAAGCTGCCAGTGTATTCTACAGTTCATCTATAGATGCTGTTATTGTAACACCAGTTGGATTCTGAATGAGACTCAACTGAGAGTTTCCAGTGATGATTTCCTATTTGCATGTGAATGATGTGGGTCACAAACTTCTCAAATGATCAGGATTTAAAAGCTGGAGGTGGATTTAAGTGATCAAAATTCGTTCAATTGAAAGGATCAGGTTCTGTAAAATCTGTATGTAGGGTTTGTAAAATCTGTGTCTTGAGTTTTGGTTGAGACTCATGCAACTAGTTCTTCTCTGTTGTCTTGGAATTTACCAGGTTTCCAGTGGTTTTTGAATTGATTTTTAGTAGTTGTTTCTAATTCCCCAGGCTGTGTTGTGAAAGCTGCCACTGTCTTCTGTAGTTCATAGTCATGTTCAGTGATTGTCAATTCCAAAGATTTAGATTCAGTTAACAGTCTGCGCCAAGCTCCATGATCATCGGCATTTCATTCCTATTTTCCTATATCAGCCTTGCTACTGTGGGATCTATTTGCTCCTAAAATGTTTTTGGAGATTGTGAGCATGAAAAAAAAAAATACTCTGGAATGCTATTTACAGTAACCCTAGATGAACGTCTAAAAAATCATCTCTTGTCCAGGATGAGATCTCTGAAGCCTTTTACTAGAAGCTGTTATAAGAGAATTATGTATTTCCCTTTAAAGGATTAAACCCAGTATTACTACTTTTAGGCTGCAATAAACAGAGGGCGAATCTTTTTAATGATCAGACTCATAGGCAAACGGAAACATATATCTAATAACAAATGGAACTTATAAAAGAGCAAAATCTAGCATAGTCAGATCTCAATACCTTGTACAGAAGACTTCTAAAAGCATATATAATCATCTAAACAAGGAAAAATTACCGCCTTTTCGATTGTGTCAGAAATAAATATTCAACAATGTATGACAGAAGAAACATGCTAGTAATATGATGAGGAAGAAAGATTAAGAACGAGTTAGAGAAAAGACCTGAAACACCAAGAAGAGCAGAACACAATCTTGAAAGCAGACGAACCTTGTCATTGTTTCATTGCTTGGTATCAGATCTTTTCATCTGCGCAGCAGCTATTCAAATGCAAAAAAGAAAAAAAAAAAACACTCAATCATAAAACAAGCGAAGAAAGAAACACGGAGTGGGGAAAGAGAGAATCAGGTGAGAACCGATAGTACCGTAAAACTCTAAATGGCAAAATTCATCGCCGCCACCAGGTAACCAAAATAATAATGTTACTCATTAATTCAAATTAATCACCATAAATTGCCACATCAAATAAGGAAAGTTAAATTTGAGAAGTAGAGTCTATTTGAATGACACAAGTGGAACAAATAATATCTATGATAAAGAAGAATAAAACAAAATTACAATTCTCAAAATTTCAGAATTTCCATCATTGTATGATCCATGAGAACGAAAGTTTTTGTCATGGGCTCTGCAACAAACTCCTACCACATTAGTGCTCAGATCTTTTATGTCTTTCGTGTTCATATCTCCTCCTGAAGCCACCCTCCTCTTCCCTGAGCTCCTATCCAATGGCAATAGATCGGTGGTCTCACAATGATGTTGCAATATTTTGATCACTCCCAACTGCATACAAGGCAAACAAAGAAATTTCATTGAAATCAATGGCAAGTTCATATATAAATTAAATAACCATCATTTAATAGCCACGATTGTAAGTGCATTGATTTTCTATATCATCTATTCTTAAAAATAAATAAATAAATAAGATTCAACAATAAAGAAAACCAGATTCTTTCAGTTTCAAAGGACAATAACCCTGAGTGTGACCATAACAACTCAAACCGACCTCACAAACATGTTGGTAAGTTGAATCTTTCAGTGATGAGTCGTCTCCGTCATAATTTGTCATGAATGTTTGATATTAAGTGTGTGACCAAGTGTATGTGTGCGACTGTGCGTACACGTGCCTGTGTTGCATGCATGTGCACGCATGTGTATGTGCATGAGTGTCGGAGTGCAACCAAAACACAAATAATAGAATGAATTTTAATTTTTTGTCCTATTGTGCCACATGAGCTCATGCACCTTCAGAAATGATAAGATCCATAACTAACAATATGAAGAAAAGCATTGGCATATAGTGCAGGTACTGCATGATGCAAAACTTCAAAATTGCATTAATTCCATAACAACTCAGGAAACCAAGCCACAGAAAACGGAAAATGCCCGTTAAATGCTCTTCAAAAGCAAACCATCAGTTCTGATTAGAAGCCTACAATATTGTGGGTTCCAAAAGTGAGCAATTAACTTGGTGTGAATCGCTTCAACATCTCGCCTCAGAACTTATATTCCTCGTATTGCAATGAAAACATTTACGAATGTGAATAGGGGAGGCGGAAAAACTACACTCACCAATCCTAGACATTTATCTAGACAACTCCCGCAAGAAATGGGGACTACTACGGCACCATACACATTTAATAGTTTGTTTGGAGCCAAAGTATGACGAATTAACATCCAATATTTTACCCTTCATAAAACTAGTAAAAGTATTACTTAGTAGCATTTTAAAAAAATGATTCTTTCCTAAATATCTAATAAAGAAATGATTCTTCATAAAGTAATTGGCTGGATAATCATACTGTAAAACCACTTAGGGTCTTTTTGACTTTCAAGTTTTCTAAAGTGTAGTTTATTCTAAGTCGTAGTTAGAGGTTTCTGCAAACCTCTAATTGTAGTATTCTAAACTATAGTTTCACTAGCTAAATGGAATGGAGTTAAAGAAAAATCTAGTATTACTGGGTTTTTTCTAAACTGCACTTATGGCCAACTTTTGGAGCTAGCAGATTGCGGTTTAGTACACTATGAACAATAGCCAAACAAATATCACGCTAGTGTTTTGTACAAGCCTAAAGTCTAGAAACTACAATTTGGAAAGCTTAACCTCAAAGCCAAAAGGCCCTTTTTGTCAAAAGATGTTTAAGAAAATGGTTTCACATCAGAATGATTTAGAAACTTTATTTAGTATCGGCATGGCCGAGTGTTCCTCCAGAATTAGTATCAAGTGCCAATTTGAAGCTGGAAGAAGGAAACTGAAACAAACTATAATAGTGTGATGTCAAGTGCCTCACAGTTTCTCAACCCAACTTGTATCTTCAGAATGAAGTTTCCAGGCAACATCATTATGGAAGGCTAGGGATATAAGGTACTTTACACAACTGGGGCAGTAGAAAAGACACTCAACTGCAGTACACTTGACTCAATATAATGAAATATCAAAAGCAGGAAAATAAAAGTTAGAATGCCCCCGAGGCCTTGCTCAGGTGGAAAAGGGTGGTTTGGATAGTGGGAGCTCAGATAGAGAGAGGTCCAAGGTTTGTCCAGACTATGGCCTTTTGTCGGGGTTGTGCGTGTTGTGGTAGTGGTGTTTTTTTTTTTTTTTTTTTTTTTTTTTTTTTTTTTTTTTTTTTTTGTGTGGCTTTGTTGGGGGTTGTGGATATCAAAAGCAATAGAGCGAGATATCAAGGAGATGAAGATGTGAAAAAACCACAATGCTCAAAGAACTGTTTAGAATCATTGTGCTTTACTACCTAAGTACTTTAGGATGAACATGGGATCACCGCCACCAATAACTTTGAACATTATTAGTTTTGGAGAACAAATAAAATATATATCAACTATACAAAAACATGTGACAAATAATAACACAAGAAAGCCTTGATTTCAAATCTTTGGTGTCCCTACTTAGATCCTTTATCACAAATTTCCTCTATTGAATTAACACTATCATATCCTTATCAACTACTTTAGTCCAACCCAATGCTTGTAACTATGATCCTGTCATTCTTCCTAAACTGCACACATTGAGTCCTTGCTGCACATGCCCAAACTATCTCTACTGATTCTTGCTTGCTTAATCGGTTAATCCTCAATTGAAGCTAACTCTAATCTCTTATAATTGTATTGATTTCCTCGGATATTATTTAACCTATTGTCACTCATACATCTCCATTCTCATATCAACTACTAGTTTTCCAAACAATAAGTTGTAACCTAACACAGCCCATAAAACATGGCTCAATACAACTGTCTTATAAAATTTTGCTTCACTTTACTGGGAAATTCTATGATCACAGAATACTCCACAATCATGATTTTATCACTCACCTTTAACAATCCGCTTTGATTCCCCAGACAATGTCCTCTCAATGTCACCATCCTGATCAATAAGTAATCTTCTAAGTGATGAAAACGGTCACTCCAAGATACCCTTATTACTTCTCATGGTTTAAGTTACATTCCATGTATTCTTCTTCTATCAGGCTCATTCTAAATCCACTAGATTTTAAAAAATAGGGTAAAACATTCTACATAACAAAATCCCAGGATAAATTATCTTTACCCCACAACAAATTATTATCAGGAATAAAATATCAAGGTGACAATAGATAACTGGAACACCATAGCAAGCAATCAGGTACATGCTACACTGGCAAAGGAAGATGAACTGATGCCATTTTCTTATTTTCTACAACAAATCTGAAAATTCATGATTAGGCCTAAACGTCAAGAAATCTGTCTCTGGAATAATATGATCTCCCAAGAAGCTACTGCATTTCTAGCTAATAAGAAACTTGTATAAAGATAGATGCAAGTTTGAGCATCAAATATTCTAGAGCATAGGAGCTATAAAGCCTCCTTTGGCAACAGGAGTTCACAGGTATCAAGTGCTTTAGTACCTGCTAACTCTTGCCAAAACAAATTTGGCACGCTGCAATGGTGCAAATAACACTAGCTCTTGGCTGGTGTTATCAGGTGTTAGCATATCACCTAATGTGACCCACCACACCTCATAATACATTCTCCTAAAAATGAACAACACTCGGTAACACCTACACTCTAGCTCCTGTTGCCAAACATAGGTTAACTGGTTCTGTAAAGCAGGATCCATTCTTTTAGAAGAAGACAGTAGCCTGTTGTTTAGCATTAGCTAGCTGAACACACCCTAACTCCCGTTGCCAAATGGAGCTTTATATGTACAATTTAAAGCTACATACTTCTTTCTGGATTGAGTAGCCTGTTGTATTAAAAAGAAAACTGATATGTCCTTTATGTCCATTCATTTCTGTTTTTCGACCTCCTTCAGCTTATTATATATACTAAATTAGCACATGCACTAAGATAAGCCAATGAGATATCATTATTGTACTCAAATACAGGGTCTGCCACTTAAGTATTCAGTTTTTAGAAAAGTCCTCAGAATACAGCAAATTAATGTGAAAAATAAACCTCACCTATTCTGTATTATCTATAGAGTAGCACACCAACACAAGTTGTATACATAATACTGAAGAAACAAGGTAAAATGTACAAAGAGACTTCCGTCAAACACTACACATTCAATTTTGAACAGAAATATCAAACAAAAGCATATGATGGCAGTGGTATAAGTTTCATTATGATATGTGTTTAATTCAGGCTCCTGAAAATAAAAAGAAAAGCAATTTCTTAATCATATATTTGTATTTAACAGTCATGAACTAGCTGCCGTTGAAGCAGTAGTACATGAATGTCTAATTCAGAGCAAAGCAATTCTAACAATCAGGCAAAAAATTTGTGAAATCTATATTTGTAAACATAACTACAATTGCAAGGGCAGAAAGTTTTGCAACCATACAACAAATTCAAGCATAAATTTACTGTAAATTCAGATAAAAAATGTCGTAAGACGGATATCAGTGTGGCAAATATCCGGTCAAAGACAATAGCTGTGAACACCTCTACTTATTAGAGTACATTAAAAAAACAGTTGTTATCGGCCTTCACAAGTTAAAAAATATAATGTACTTTCAAAGAAAAGGCACAACAAGAATGAGAATATAAACATAAATCCATGATTAAACAACACTACCTGTTTTTGGCAACATCCATTTAATCATTAACTTTGCTATTTGGCTTTGGCACTTGAAGATTACACATAATATAAAAATGTCAAGAGAATATGTGAAGTTAAAGTTTGATTCGGAAACAGGCAATGAAAAAATAGATAAATGCTTAAAACAAGCAAAATAATATTCAACCCTATACAATTCCGTTGCATTTGAGTCAGTGTAAAAATGATATAAACATATAATTGAAAAGCCTAATTGGACAAAAATATATCACATCCAACAATGAACTACTTCAACTAAAATATATCGAGGCATACAATTAATATTCACAAGAAATAACGAGCACAAATAAAACATTAATTATTCATACATTGCAGGAGAAATCCAAAATGATAAAAGAAATACAACGAATTGGATAAAGCCAGCATCTTTATACCCTCATATCAAGGCTTTGCGGGCTCATCATCATCATCTTCGATATCCCAACTCAGATCCCCGTCATCTTCGGCGACACTCAACCTCTTCCGCAAGTCCACTTTTTTAGGACTCCCACAGGATCCCCCCACTTTCTTATCATCGTGTTCCCCGAGATCATCAATCTCGTCCCAATCAAGATCATCCTCCTCCGGCATCAATGGCTGGCTCGAAACCACGGTAAATCCATTATCCTTGGTTGATTCTGCGGGCTCGGGTTTTGGTTCCAAAGGTATATCATCCTCTGTTTTCAAGGCCGACTCATCATCACCACCTGATTTACCTTTCTCTTCCACATTCTCAACTTGAGATGACTCTATAGGTTTCTTCTCCTCTAAAAACTTCAAGGTCTCAACAACTTCCTTCTTTACCGTTGCTTCCTCGGGTTTCTCTGAGGTCTCAACAATTTCTTCCTTTGCCACTTCTTCCACCTTTGCTGCTTCTTCTATTGGCTTCTCCTCCTCATTAGACTCCGAGGTCCCTACAATTTCTTTCCCAGCAGCCTTTTCTCCTCCTTTTTTTGGTTCCTCAACTTCTTTAACCTGTGTTTTAGTTTCTTCTTCATTGTCATCGTCATCATCAACCTCCCAGCTCAATTCCTCCTCCTCTTCACCCGAAATCACTCTTTTAACCAACTTTGCCCTTGCCTCTTCAGCCTGCTTCAATTTATAAACCCTGTAAAAGTACCTACTCCAAAAAGCCTCTCGGTCCAAAGCATCAGGCACAAGTTTCTCAAAAAACCCCTCCAAATTCCCATTCTCATACAATAGCCCCTCAATCTCCTCCTCGTTCTCCTCCAACTTGAACCCGGACCTCCACTTCTCGAAATCCTCACCATCCTCCGGCTCCTCGACAAACGTATTCGCATCGTTCTGGATCGCAAGAACCTGAGCCTCAAACCTACTGTACCTCTTCGAGGAGCTGTTAAAACTGTGTGGATTCGCCTCAGACGAGTGCGGATCCGGCGAGTTCGAGTCGGAATCCATGGACAAGAGAGTTTCTTTCCCTTGCGAGATGATGACCGCCGTGCCTCTCCACACCGATCCGCCGAACTCGTCGATCGCCTGACCGACGGACTCGAGCGACTCCTGAGCGACGGAAGCGCCAACCTCGAGAGATCCAGGGAGGTCTCGGACAGCACGGGTGGCGACCTCCTTGAACACGGAGGTCTCCTTCTTCAACCCATGCTGAACTCCTCGAGATCTCGGCGGTAGGTCTGGATCACCGACTCGGATCTGGACGTTATCGTCTTGAGGAGCCCGCCAAGGTTGCTCCACCCTCCGCCTCCACCGCTGCCGCCGAACGATGGCAAACCGGGGTTAGGGCCAGGGTTTTCTGCGGCTTCTTCCTCCTCCTGCTTCTGATCGTCTTCTTCATTCTGCGGATCCGAGGGCTCCGGGTCCGTGGAGAAGACGGATTTAAAGAAATCCATGGCGAAATTAGAGTTAGGGTTGAGATCCCGAGAGGATGATGGAGATCGAAGTGAACTCGCGTCGGTGGAGAAGAAGATCGAGTATATCCTCCTCCGTTCTCTCTTTTGCAATACAGGGACGTGGGAATTGGACCCTGAATTGAAACCTAAAGTCCTGAACGATAAATAGCTCCGCCTTTTGGTCCTGTTTCTGGGTCGAATTAGTGTATAGAGGTATTGTGCGTAGATCTACGAGTATTACGAGTACATGAATTTGTTTAAGGCTAGAAATTAAAGTCTGAGATGAAAGCAGGCCGGCAGCTAAGAAAGAGAAAAGGAAAAGCCCAAAAGTGTGGATGTGGGCTTATGTCTGATCCAATCTCAGTGGGCTGTAGCCCACACAGAGAAGTTTACTGGGGGGACTTTGAAATAAATCCAGTTTTTTCGAAGGAAACTGAGAAAAGCCGAAAAGAAAGTCCAAATTAAAAAATAAAAATAAAATAAAAAAGTTCTACAGTCTGCTTCGCCGATCGAAGCTTAAACCCTCTCTTCTTCTTTTTTAAAGGGGTTTAGGGCTCAACAAACCACCCCCCCACCTCTCAATCTCTGCCAAGATCTGAATCAATGGCGTTATCTCGATTTCAGTTGATCCGTCGCCTCCACCGATCGTGGCAATATCAACAGCTCCCCTCTATGTACATCTTAATCCTTTTCCTCTCATCATTTCTCAGCTCGAATGCTCAAATGTCATATGCTTCCTTTGTTTTTCTTCAGCTTCCGGAGCTATCGAATTTATCCCACAGCAGCAAATGGAGGTTGCTTCTCAATCTTTTTCTCATTTCTCTCTAGAATTGCAATTTTGTTGATAAAAAGACAAACTTTTTCAGGATTCAGCCATCGAAGTTTCATGGCATGTCGTGCTCGATCAGCAGAATTCTCGATCAGACTGCCATCGAGTCAGCATCACACTATTCGATAAAGGAATTAATGTTCCATTTTTTTTCTTTCCATTATTCATACTTCGGATCTTGTTACCTTTGAGCACTGTGCTTTTTATTTTAAATTATTTTCTTTATTCAAGTACCTGAGATAGCAGCCAATTCTACAAGTTTTAGACTGGTGTCTCCATCAAAAGTTGCCTCACGGAGCACGGCAGGTTTTGCTTTGATATCTTCTCAATTTGTCTCCCTTTTCCATGCATGTTTTATTTTTGAATAAATTTTCCCATGCATGTATACTTAGAAAAGATGAGTATTGTTTCAATTATCTGTAATCAACTTCAAATTATTTAATAAGGATAAAGGAAGGAAATGGATTATGAATCTCGACTACGTTAGGCATCTTGAATAAAGTGGCAGAATACCTCCACATTACTTAAAACAATGTAGTGGGATCTATGAAGTCAGCATCTAACCTTAGCAGAACAAATGATGAGCTCCTTTCCGAATTCCTATATAGGTCTCCTTGTGATCCATGAGTTATGGAACTGTTACTCTATGTTGAATTTGTTAGATCCCAAACATGAACCGATCCACCTATATAGGATACATGCACAGATCAAATGCTTAAGTAAACTCTTTTTAGCTTTAGGAGTGACATCTCGGTAAGATTTTTTTCTGCAAATATATGGACTAATCTACCTTCTATTTCTTTGTTTAGACTTCCAGTCCTGTTGATGTCAGATTTATTGATATATCAAACTATTCATTCAAAATTCTTGCTTAGTAAAGCTTAAGCTGCAGGGGTTCTGCTTAAATAAATATCAGCAAGATGTTTTCCTTTTAAGTTTTTACTGCCGTTGGGCCCCGTTGAACTGATTATCTCATTCCTCATTTTTATTGCATTATCTTCAAATCTGTCTTTGACAAGTATTATGGTCATCAAGATCTTTTTTTTAATTATTGTGGTGCAATGAATATAATACATTATCATTTGTGTTCTATTCTACACACACAAATATATTTAATTAACAGTTTTCATCCTTATCTACTGTAATTACTGGTGGAATCTCCTCAGGGTAGTCTCTTGTCCTTTATCTGACCCTATTGTATTATGATTAAAATGTACATATTCTTCTTCATCAAGCTTGAACGGAAGAAAGAGATTACAGTTACGATCAATTTCATGTCTAATTCCATGCATTTTTCATGACTGCTAGGGATATTACACTGATCTCTGTCAGACCATGCATGCTGCAATTAACATGCTCTAGTTTGTAGAGGAATAGGGTATATTTATTCTTTGTCTGTTTCCATTTAACCTTAATGTAACAAAAATATACTATTCTGGGTTGCATCTAATCTGAAAACAGAACTAGAGGTCATGCCCAGGAGTGTAAATACTATGGTTTAAATCTTGGTAACGGTATCGGCCAATTGTTTTTAGTACTAATATCATCAACATTGGAAACATCAGCCATAACGACAATATCGGCCATGCCGATATTATAGTGTTAATATCGTATTGGATACGTCAAAACTCGATGCGACATTGCCGACATATACCAGAATCTGGTGATACATGAAACTATGGTAAATAGTGTTATGTTCTTCTAAGGTTAGCTGGTGCATATAATCTCTAAATGTAAATCACGAGTGTATATTGCACTATAGTTAGGAAAAATCTTTCTGTTTCGTGCTATCTTCACTAATTATTTGTTTTTAAGTAGTATTGAAATTGTGACATTCTTGTTAGTTTTCCATTATGAATAAATTATCCCATAATGGGTAGTGTTGGATATGATTCTCACTTGTACAGGTATCCTTGAAAGTGGCCATGCTGAGCCCTGGGTTCATCTTTGATCCATATAAGGCTCGTGAACCTATTTCATTTTGGCAAAGGTAGTTCTCATGAGTCCCATTTGTATTTCCTTTGTAATGTTAACCGATTTAATAGTTTTTTATAAGTTCTTTACCTAGTTTAGATATGGAATTGGATATAACTGTGACAAGCCAGTTCATATTTTCAGTTTCACTTTAACTACGCTATGAAGGTATTACTTTTGATGTGATATTAATTAATGAAAGATAGCACCTCATCTGGTGCTAGAGTGTGATCTCCTGGCTTGATTTCTGGTGCTGCTTTGTAGAATAATTTTTCATGTATCGGGTGATATACCTTGATGTGTAAATCTTTGCAGCAATGTTTTCATGTTCGGTCTTAAGCCTATGGCCTGATCAGTATCATGCAGCTTTTATCTTTCTTTTCTTACCACACTGATGTAAATAGTGAGTACTTGGAACTCTATTTGCACCTCTATGGATTGTTAGCTTGCTTTAAAAGGGATCTCTCTACGTGGTTAAAAGTACAGAGTGTTAGATTTTCTCATCATCGTCTGCATTAAGCTGACCATCCATACTTGCATCAGTTGCATTGACATATATTCTTATGTCACCTAGCAATATCCTTAAGTTTACTTTTGACAAACAACACAGGCAAGGCAGGACATTCTTTACCAGTCAAAGTATTGCTCAGTAATCATCAAGTAAGTAGATGACCGATTATGATTATGCTTCCCATTGGAGATGCCAATCTTCAGATTGATTTTCATTTAGGTTTTCTAAATGAATACTTTCCCTATCGTCCTGTGCATGGCTTTGATAACCTTTCTTGCAAAAGTGTGATTTAGGAGACTGGAGTTATTAACTATAACGTAATACCCTAATAACATTTTCAAATTTTGAAAGGTATGATTGAATTGTAGATTTCTCTTGTTTGGGATTCTGGACCTCTAGTAGTGTTACCTGTAAAACAGTGTGACTAGTAGTTTTCTCTTTTTCACAATGCTATTCAATACACATATTTTTTAGTTTATTCTTCATACAGTATGTTATGATGGTTATTTTTTACAATGGTATTCAATACATATTCTTTATTTTATTCTTTATATGGTATATTCTGATGGTTAGAAGGTATATATACTCCACCATGAACTATGAATTGGCTCCTCTAGGCCTGTCACCTCTTCGGTGAAATTGTTAGGTTAAATAAAAAATAAACTTCTTGCATGTAACCTTGCATGCACTGGATTTTACATTCAAGCCTCGTAACAAATTAGAAGGTGAGTGATTGCAAGTTTATTTGCATAAGAACTCACAAAAGCTCATGATGCAAAATTGTAACATAAAGTCCACATCATGAATATAACAAAAATAATTTAGTTAAAAATTATATACATTTCTCACTCTTTTATGGCTCGAACGCCTCCCATGTTGGTGCTGAATCAAACTTTGCCTACTAGTCACAAATTTAGGGAACATGATGATTCTTTACTAGTGTGTCATTTCCCTTCTCTTTCTATTAGCGTGTCATTTTCTTTCTCTTTCTATTTTCTAGTTGTAGGGCTTGTTTGTTTCGTTGCAAAACGTCGCAAGTCGTAAGTCGTAAAATGAGAATGGAAAAAATGAACTGTAGCAGAGAAAATATATTGTGTTTTACAGTGTTTGGCTGATAAAGTGAAGTGTAAATGGAAAAGTATATTGTATTTTACGGTGTTTGATTGATAAAGTGAAAGTGTAAATGGTAAAGTATATTGTGTTTTACGGTGTTTGGTTGGTAATGTAAAAGTGTAAGTGGAAAAGTTGACCACAAAATTAACTGTAGCACTGATTTAAATATTATAAATACTATTAAATTAAATCTACTATTGCAAATTAAATTGTATTAATAAATTTGAGATAAAAAATTAATAATCTTAATATTTATAACAATAATATTAATAAAATATTAGTAAAAATAGTAAAATATTACTAAAATATTAACTAAATAAATAATATAAAATTTTAAGAAAAATCTAAAGAACATTAATAAAATTTTAAGAATACTAATAAAATATAAATATTAAAAATCTTACAAAAATAATAAAATAGAGTTATAATATTATAATATTAAAAATACTTGAAAATTATTATAATATAAATTTTATTATAATATTATTGTAATATTATAGAAATATAAAATTAACAAAATAAAATATAATTATAATTTAATAATAAATTATCATTATAGTATTATTATACTGAATTATTATTACAATATTAACATAATAAAATATTAATATAATAATAAAATATATTATGATATTAATAAAGTAATTTTTTATATTAAAAAATAAATAATTAAATATATAATAATTTTATATTAAAGTATAATATTGTTATATTAAAAAAATATTAACTCTAAATAAAATAATAAAAATGGAATAAGTATTAATAAAATAATAAAATATTAAAAAAATATTAAATTAAAATAGTAAAATATTAAATATTAAAACAATATTAAAAACAATAAAAAATTAAAGATTAGAAATATAAAATAATTAAATAATTAAATAATAAATTGAACACTATTTAAAATACTAAATATTTAATAATATTAAATTATATATTGATTATCAAGTAACTGTTTTGAACTGTAAGTGTACTAAAAATGAGAGCTACATGACCACAAAATTAACTGTAGTAACTGCAAGTGGGAAAATATGAGTGTAAAAGTGATATTTACATGACCACAAATTTAACTGTAGCAACTGCAAATGGGAAAAGAAGAGTTGCATTTTGCAACTTATTTTTCAGCGAAACAAACAACGGAAAATGGAAAAGAAGTTTTACGACTTGCGTTTTGCGGCGTTTTGCGGCGAAACAAACACGCCCGTATGTGTGACAACTAATCTCTATGCTATTTCGATCAAGATGGTTTACTCCCAGTGACTGGAGAAGAACAATTCTGGAGGTATTCTTATTTGCATGCTGATTCAAGATTACTCCTTCCAGATTTCAGGTTTTATATGTGATCTTTCTTGACAAAGATAGTTAATCTTATTTAACTCATTATTTTCTTTTTCCTAACCGTAATGGTGCAGTGGATTGCAGAGTTTTCATGTTTGGTGTTTATTATAAAATTTGTCTCATGTTCATCTAGCAACATGTCTCCTTGATATTTATGATTATATTTCTAATCTAAGTTTTTATTGTCCAAGGTGGGATGATGGCTATTTGTTTCTAAATTAACATTTCAAAGCAAGTGGCTGTTTACATGTTCGGTTTCTATCCTACAGATGAAGAGTGCATACACCATTATGAGGCTAAGGAAAGCAACTGGATACTAAAAAAAAACTGTTCTATCAACATGCAATACAACTATACAAGGAGGTATGCTGGATTGTTATTGCTAAGAAGCTTTTATTAATTTGAAATATTGATTCGATAACATTTTTTTATTTATTTTCAAGATGTATTTAATTCATGTTGGTTTATTTTCGGATGTGATTCCATTAAATGGGTTTGTTAATTTTGTGCCATAGAGATTAACATGATTATCTATAGGAAATTGTCTCTATTATCCCTTCGTCTAGTCCCTTTCATGGTCTTGAGGAACTGGGAGCTTGCTCTTTGGTTGCATGACCATAATACTGCATTACTAAAAAAAAAAGGAAGATTTACCAACCTGCACCTGTCCATCAAGTTTATGTAGTGTGGTCCGCTGTTTCTTATAGTTCATGGCTTCGAATTTGCCAACAATTAAAACAGTGCTGATGGAAGTTGACAGTGAGTTGTAAAACTTGCTCAATTCTTTTATGGGGCTTCTCTTTCTTCACGACCAGTCCCATTTAAGCTTGGATAATGTATGGATGATGATTCTTGTTCTGTAAGCAAGATGCATTTGACTATATTTTTACTCAGATTAGAACCTTAAAATTTTTCATTTTCGATATTAAACCTTATCAATTGGTTTTAAGCCCTTTATTCCAGTAAACCTTTTTTATATCATGTTTAAGTTTTGACCTATAACTTGGGTTTCAACTAAATTATGATGTTGGATCAAATCTGTTACAGAATTTAACTGCATTTTTCAAAAAATGTGTCTCACACACACAGGGATAGACTTGGTTACATGCGAAAAGATTCGAGCCTGAATCCTTCCCACTCAAACTCAATCCCACGACATTCAAATACAAGATCCACTTCGTTGAAGTTGATTTACATTGTTTAAAGTGACTAAAATCAAAAATCAAGTATTTTGAGTACTTTTTGTCTACCCATCAAGTAGATACAAAATGAACGTCCGAAAATAGCATTTTACTTAGATCTATGACTTTAGACATATAAATTCTCGATCTGAACATTTTATCATGATCTAAATATTTAAAAAAACTCACACACTAATTTTTATTAGGTTTCAAATATTATACACTGCTAAACTAGCCAACTCACTATTTCAAGCGTTCATTTTGCACCTACTTGATGGATGGGAAAAAAATATTCAAAATATTTGATTTTTGATTTTTAGTTACTTTAAGCAATGTAAATCAACTTCAACGGAGTGGATCTTGTATTTGAATGTCGTGGGATTGAGTTTGAGTGAGAAGGAATCGTGCTCGAATTCTTCCACATATATCAAAGTCTATCCGCGTGTGTGTATTCAATAATTAATAAGAATCAACTTTATAATTGATTTTCTCAAATTTTAATTTATAGAATTATTTACGTTAAGTAGATTAATAATTTAGAAATGATATCTATTTAGAAATATTGCTGCATCAACTATTGGATTATCAAGTTCTGATTGAGACTTCATCAATTATTAAAAAAAACCAAGCACTGCTAATTGTCTTTACTACTTTTCGTAATTTTAAAATATTTAAAGTTTTGTTTAAGCCACTGATACCAATAATTCTGATCCGAAACCACTGAAACTCCCGATGCGGATACAAGAAAAAGGCGAAGCAAAACCACGATGAACACCGGTTTTCAACATTGTTTAACTATATACATTTAATTTTCATAAATAACCTATTTAATAACCACTTAATGCATGGCAATGAACATCCAAAATATGAGATTCTCGGTGTGAGCACAGCCAATATAGTAGGTTCCACAAGAATATATGGCTTTCAAATTGAATAATCAGTCATATAATTTGTTTCTAGAGAGTTTGGGCTCAAATCCTCATAGCAGAATCTAGTATGAATAGTTATGCTTATGCATACATCTGTAGAATCACCCACACGCACAAACACATGTGCATAAATATTTATGTCATACTGCGCTCTGTGATATATTCATTACTGATTGCTGCCAACACTATTTGTGGCTACCGATTTTTTATTCACGCTCCTATAACTCTTGACATACTAGTTGAAGGCAAATTTTCTCGAAAACCACGCATATGTTAAATTTTGGCTTCCCAATTCCTCTCACATTTTATTTGTCATGTTCATATTAAGACATTTCTGTATTCTATATATGGCTTATAGATGGAAGAGGTCAATGGTGCATTATGTTGGTGTTGGAGAGAGAGAGGTTATTGTTGAGGAAGGCGATGAGGATCGTCGAGTGATCGCCGAGGAAGTCGACGACAAAGGACGAAGAAGAAGCAGCAGCAAAACAACACAACAGCAGCATAACAGGTTGTGCGGTCGACCGCCCGCAGGTATCAGAAGGTCGGTCGACCGGGCCGGTCGACCGACGTGCACAACGTGCACAAGTTGGAGCTCGGTCGACCGACTGAAGTGACCCAACTCTCTGTTGGGTACCCGGTCGACCGACCAGTCGACCGGTGGAAGAGGTCGGTCGACCGCCCGGTCGACCGACAAGCGGGGCGGGCTGCGATTTGCAGGTTTGGAAACCTGTTGTATTTAAGGGCTGTTGTTGGTTTCTAGATTAAGTAATCCTTGAGGAGGAAGAGTAGCAGCTCTCTTGAGATCTAGAGGTGCTGCAACCATTGTAATCTTCTTCCAAAGCAATTAAATCTCTCTCTGATTGCCCCGAGAACGTAGGCGTTGAGGCCGAACCTCGTTAAATTGTTGTTTGCGTGTGCTTTCTCTTGGTGTTTGGTATTTGTGCTGTTTGGAAGATTGTTCTTCGTGCTTGGGAGATTCAGGGGATCCTCATAAGGTTGTTGTCGTAGACGCAACAAGTGGTATCAGAGCTTCCAGGCTTCGCTTGGGATTTCTGGAGATTCGGAGGGCTTGAGGTCTGATTCGGTGGAGATCGTGTGTCGATCTCAAATCAGAGGTATTGGTGTTCGTGGGATCGCGTGTCGATCTCAGGAGGACGCAAGGAGGGCTCTTGGAATCTGTGGTGGAGTAGATCCGGAGAGAAACTCGATCTAGGGTTTCAAGGGAAGGTAAATATCCAATTTTTATCTGAGTAGAGATCTATTTCTAGTTGATTGTTCTTCCGCATAGATAGAGGATCAATAAATCTCAATGGCAGAAGAAATTGCTTCGGTTAAGATCATGAATTCTCACCCGAGGATTGATGTTGTCAAGTTCAACGGTACAAATAATTTCGGCATGTGGAGATGTGAGGTTATGGATGCCCTGAATGCATCGAACCTCGAAGATACACTCCTATTGGAAAAGAAGAGGAGCACGACCACTGATGAAGAGTGGGCAAAGATGAACAAGTCGGCGTGTGGGTTGATACGTTCATGCTTGTCGCAAGACATAAAATATCTTGCACAACATGAGACATCGGCGAAACATCGGCAACATCGGCGAAGCATCTGTGGGAAACCCTTGAGAAGAAATACTTGATGAAGAGTGTTGAGTTAAGGTTGCAGTTTAAGAGCAAGCTGTACAGATTTCAGATGAAGAAGGGGAGCACAGTGAATAAGCACATCAACCGATACACGAAGCTTCTTACAGACTTGGTGAACGTAGATGTCATTGTAAAAGAGGAGGACAAGGCAATCATCTTCCTGAACTCACTCCCGGAGGAGGAGTACATTTACACTGACCTTCATCAATGGAAGGCAGATCTTGGACTATAATGAGGTGTCGTCTGCACTGACAAGTTATGAGACGAGTAATAAGGAGAGACATCCTTCTCAGTCAAGCTCATCGGCGGAGGCACTGGAAGTAAGAGGCAGGGGTTCATCGAGGAAGGGCAAGGAGGTGAGAGGAAGATCAAAGTCTAGGCCGATTTCAGGGATCTCAAAAGGAATCAGTGTGCCTTCTGTAGAGAGAAGTAGACTGTCCAAAGTTCCAGGGGAAGAAGAAGGAGTCGAAGGCTGAAGCAAATCTATCAAAGGTGACGAATACTCAGAGGAGTAGTTCACAGGCAGATGGATCAGATTCGGACTCGTCACCCATGTAGCGTGGAGGGTGTAGGTACAATCCGAATCAGGATGTTTGATGGGATGATAAGGGAGCTGAAGGGAGTGAGGTATGTACCTCAGCTGAAGAGAAATCTAATCTCTGTGGAACTTTGGAAACATCGGGCATGGTGATATCTGTTCGAAATGGCGATCTCAGGATGATCAAGGGCTCGATGGTGGAAATCTCTACTACTTGAAGGGTAGTACGGAAACATCGGGCATGGTGATATCTGTTCAAGATGGCGATCTCAGGATGATCAAGGGCTCGATGGTGGAAATCTCTACTACTTGAAGGGTAGTACGGTTACATATCAGGTGGAGACTTCGAGTTCCTCAGATGATGGTGGTGTTGGAATGTATATTACCACTGTGCTTTCGTTCTCTGATTCTTGCATGTACTAACGTTTAGCGTATATACGTGAGGGTAGTTCCGACCTGCGTATATACGTCGCAGTGACGCCACAATAGCTTTCAGAGTCCCTGCCCCGACACAAGAAAGAATCAGTCGTGTTTCAGAGTCCCTGCCCCGACACAAGAAAGAAACAGTCGTGTACGCATGTGTGGTAAACCCGTCCCAAAACATATAACTCATAACAAGTTATGTGAGAAAGAATGATATATAAATCACGTTCCTTCGCATCTCCTATCCCATATGGGACCAAACATATAGATTAAATTGAAAATTATTGGGAAAATCAAGATTTTCCTCTTTTTTTTTTTTTGGGAGAAGAAGCTCGTGGTTAATCGCTCACATTATGTCGCACTCGTTGTACGCGCCGGAAAAAAGAGAAAGACGTCTTTACTGTAAAATTTCCTTGAATCAGATGAAAAAATTACAACAAAACTGCTTTTTCCTTCCAGTTACAAGGGAGGGAGGATGTTGAGTCTTGAATCCTCCCTTTGTTTAGTGCTGGGTTCTTCGTGTGGCGGTGGAGTGTGAATCTTGTTCTCCGTTGACCGGATGACCGTCGGGATCGTCAGGGAATCTTCTCTTTGGCTGGTAGAGGGAGTAGCACAGCTCTGTCTACCAAAACTCTCAAAGAGAAGGTAGGCAAAGAACAACTCGTACGCAGCGAGCTTGTTGAAGAGTTTAGCTCTCTCCTGTCTCGGTCTTTCTCTCTCTGTGATCTTCTGATCCTCTTGATGCCAGATGCCTTTCTGATCGCCCTTGTGTCTATCCCCTCTCTTCTGATTGCCTCTCTTCTGATTGCCTCTACCTCATAGCAAACGAGGCTATTTATAGAGGTCCTAGGGGGTGAACGTGCCCCCTAAAAATGCTCCACGATGAGGGGCCAACTTCCCCACTTCCCCGCTATGTGGACGGTGACTGGCCCAATAACCAGGGCGGTTATAACCGAGGCGCGGGTCTGGACCCTCGCGTCTTGATACTGAGACGCGGGTGTCGAGCCCACGCGCCTTGATGCTGAGACGCGGGTGTCGAGCCCACGCGCCTTGATGCTGAGACGCGGGTGTCGAGCCCACGCGCCTTGATGCTGAGACGCGGGTGTTGGACCCTCGCGCCTTGGTGCTGAGCCTTCGCGTCTAGAACTTGAAACTCTGCTTTTTAATGGCTTATCTTTTAGTGATTTTTAGATAGCCTACAGAACCCCCTCCAAAGTTTTCGATATTCCGCAGTTAAATGGGACGGATTTCGAAATACTTTGGATTTTAGCCGCATTCGCCTTTATGACTGGACTGTTAACGCTCCGGGTTTGATCTTATCTGGAGTTGGTCTTCGTGAGTGTACTGTTGAACTCTTTGAAGCCACCAGAGTTGATCGTGTTGAGTGTCTAGATACACAGTCTAAACCTCCCCGATTGCTTTTAGTCTGTCATGGACGCGCTTTAAGCCAGGAGTGGATGATCGTCTGCTTGTGCCAGTGTACTGTTGAAACTGATTTGCAGAAGTAAGGACTGAACGCCAGTTCTTTTTGAAGAGCAGAGATAGTACTGCTTTACAGACGCGACTTTTATGGGGTGCGTCTTTTGGAAATGGAAACGCGACTGATATTCCATAAAGCAGACGCGATGTTCAGCCGGGCTGGAAAGACGCGAACTTCTTAGGGAGACGCGACTTTTTGAATGCATTTATGGTGGTGATGACGGGGCATGTCCATCGAAGAGGCGCAGCCGTCGGGTGCGAATCTGTGCCATGTCATGATTGCACTGCCAGTTGGCCTGGGGAACCGACGGGATTTCACCTTTTGGCGCGCGGATTTCCTGATTCATTAAATGATCTGTTCCACGTGTCAAGCGATGACTCGCTGCAGAGTCATGGCGCATGATCTTCGCAAATCATCAAAATGATTTCTTCCACGCGTCAACTTCCCATTGGACTTTGACAATCGTGCGGTCATTAAGGCCGACGGTTCCAATTGATGAACCATTAATGACAGTTATCAGGGGCTGCCTATAAATAGGGGTTCCTTCTCTCCCTTTAACAGTCCATACTGTGTTCTTTTTGAGAGCGAGTGCTCTGAGAGTTTCTGTCTTCTCCCTTCAAGGACTTCACCAGGGGTTTGCCTCCATGGATGAAGATGACCCAGAGCTTTCATGCTTCTGTTTGGTCTCTTCAGAAGATTATCACTGTCAAGTGATTTCAATAACAGAAAGCGTCTCTCTGAACTCCTTTTATGTCCGCGCTTCGATGCAGAGAGTTACACTCTTAATAGAGGTCTCTGCGGGTACGCCTTCTTGGTTTGGCATGACATTTTTAACTCAGCCAGGTTTGAACTTTGATATCTCTCAAAGAGATATTATCATCTGGATGAAGTCTTAGTTGGTGCATTCCTTTTCTGGAATTTGCGCCATCGACTTGAACTTCTCTGGACGCGAGCACAGAAGTCTTTGGCACTTGGCGCTGGCTTTGCTCATGAAGCTCGCGTTTTAAGGCCACTGACTTGGATGAATTTCAACTCGGGTTGAAGGTTTCAAACCCGAATCTTGCAACTCCTGTTCATTCAACAGGGAGATGGCAATTTTTGGCGTCTGATTCTCTTCGCGCCTGGTATGTTAGACGCGGATGCAGAAAATTGGACTGCGTTTGAACCCTGTGTGTGGCACAGTTTTGATTCGCGTCTGCTTCTGTTGACGCGGTATTTTGACTCACTGCGCGGGCTCATTCCCGCGTCTGAAGTCTTCGACAATAGCCGCGTCTGTCACTTAGTTTTCTTTGTTAAAGTATACTAAGTTCCAGATTTTTCTAACCCCCTTGTTTATTCTTGTAGGTAGGCTTGATTGTCCTTTTTTCAGGTTCGCTGGGCCTCTGGAAGAATATTCCGGTCGGCGAACTCGTTCGATTGTTCATCTACAAGGGAATATATTATGGTCCTCGTCGTCTACAAGGGAATATATTATGTCCCTGACGAGGACTTAACCCTCGCCAAGGTCTCTTCAGATCCACTGCACCAGTCATGCCTGCTGGCAAGGATGGTCAGGGTAAGTATGGCGGCGAGGAGGTTACGGGTGGATACAGTGGCAGATAGGATCCTCTTCCTCTCCCACTCCAGAAGTGACATCGAGGACACTCCATGTTTGTTGGATGGTCTTCTGGCGAAAGAGATGCTCATGAAGGAAGGGTTGCCTGGCTTTCTGCTGCCACCGGACCTCAAGAACACTACTGCTCTTAGCTTAGTCAGCTAGGGCTTTTCCGATGTTTACGTCAATGCACCATAGTGCAACCGGCTCCAATTGTCGCCACAGTTTGGCACTTCTTCAGACATCGTGCACTTGAATTAGATGCGGCTTCAAGGAGTGAGTACGGCCTCTGAGAGAGAGAGAGAGGGACTTCTTTGTACTCCTTAATTGTACACTCAATCTTATTGTATAAGAAAGCGTTTTGTATCACTTTCGTATGCCGGATATAAATAAAAGTGACACTTTTCTTTTTGCCTCTTTCATTGTCTTGAACTTTTGTCTTCATTAGACTCATAGAAGCAAAGAATCTTTGACTTTGTCAAAATTATGATGATAATCTTAATAAGTCAAACTTTGTAGGGAAGATCCTATTTCGGGAACTCTCACAATACTGTCAGAGGTGTAATATTAACTTGACAGAGATGAAATAATTTTTGGTGGACCTGCCACTTTATAAGAGAGAGTGACAAGTAGAATTAGTACCCCCAGGGAGGGTGAACTTTTATCAAGTGTTTGGGATTAACTTGATTGAGCTCAGCTGGGGATTTGATGGAACACTGTTGATGGTGTAGTATTAACCTAACAATGTTTTTAGGTAGACTTGTTATTATGTTAAGAGAATAACAAGTGAGACTAGACTCATGGGAATCTAGGAAAGTTTGTTACCGTTAGAGGTGTGATATTAACTTAACGGGTTGAAAGTGGTCTTGTCAGAAGTGTAATGTTAACTTGACAAGGATGTGAGTCAGAGGTGTGATATTAACTTAACTCAGAAGTGTCACTGTCATAGGTGTAATGTTTAACTTGACAGTGAGGGTAATGCTAGAGGTGTAATGTTTGAACTTGGCATTGGTCATCTCGGCTTGTGTAAGGAAGTCCGAGGGAAAGTCATGGCCATAGGTGTATTGTTTAACTTAGCAATGACTTGATGCTAGAGATGTAATGTTAACTTAGCATCATCCATTTCAGCTTCGATATGGAAGTCTGAAGAAAAGTGACTGTCAGAGGTGTAATATTAAACCTGACAGAAACCTGATTACTGTTTAGAGGTGTGGTGTTAAACTTTAACAGTAATTTGTCAGAGGTGTAGTATTAACTTGACAAAGATTGACTCATGATAAGAGCAATTTGAGGACCTGTCATTCTATTGGTGAGAATTGACAAGTGAAAATTTGAAGTGCCAGAGGTATAGTGTTAACTTGGCAAATTTGAAGTTTGATACTCCGTGTAGAGTTGACAAACAAAATTTGTACTCGACAAGGAATATTGAAAAGTTTCCATTACCAGAGGTATAGTGTTAACTTAGTAATGGTTGTATTTTGTAGACCTACCATTCTGTGGATGAGAATTGGTAAGGGATTTTGGAGGAAAGAGTGGAGCCAAGTCCACTTAGGATTTTTAGCAAACCCTCAGCTATCGACGGATTTGAGGTGCCTTTACCAACTACCGTTTGAGTTAGGCTAGCCATGCTATTCCCCTCAGCATGATGAGTTGTCGAAGACTTATGTTGGGCTTAAAGGCCAACATTTTCCTCTATCCTTAGCCGTCGGGGGCGTCGGATGTTATAATGAAGAAATTCTTCTTACTTTGATCAGAGGTGTATTTTTAACTTGATCAGCGGAAAATACCATCTAAGGATAGTATTTCTTCAAGAATCTGCCATTGATCGGCATCATGAGTGTATCGCCATTTGAAGTTATGAGGCGATACGATCCATTCGAGTAGACTGACTCTACTACAAATGGTCCTTCCCATTTGGGTTGGAATTTTCCTTTTGTCTTGTGCGTCATCACCATGGGTCTTCTGACAGCTAAGACAAGGTCGCCTTTCTTGAAAGTTCGCACTTTAACTTTCTTGTTGAAGGCTCTGGTAATTCGAGCTTGGTAAAGCTCGATTTGTTGCTGGGCCTGCAGACGCTTGTCATCTAAGGCTTCCAATTCTTGGAGTCGCTGTCGATGCTTCTCCTCATTCGTCATCTCTGCTGTCAAGGCGACGCGTAGAGATGGAATTTGGATTTCCAGTGGGAGCACGGCTTCACAACCGTATACCAAGAAAATGGCGTAGCTTTAGTTGGGGTTCGCACAGTTATGCGATAGGCCCATAAGCATTCACCCAACTTGTCGTCCCAGTCTCGTTGACTTTTCGAGACGAACTTCTTGAGAAGCTTGCCAATAGTCTTGTTGAAAGCTTCTGCGAGGCCATTAGCGGCAGGATAGTATGCCGTTGAGGACACACTCTGGATTCTGAACTTAGCGCAGAATCTCTGGAAAGCCTGGCTGATGAACTGAGGTCCATTGTCATGGACAATTCGTCGAGGTACACCGAAACGGTAAATAACATGATGTTTCACGAACTTGATCACGTTAGACGATTTTCCCTCCTTCAAAGGGATGGCTTCGGCCCATTTAGAGAAGTAATCGGTTATTGCCAAAATAAACCGATATCCTTTTATGATGGTGGGCTGATAGGCCAACCACATCCATCCCACATTTCAAATGGCCAAGTAGAGGTCGTAGAGTGGAGGTAGCCTGGTGCTTGATGGATAAAATCGTCATGCACTTGGCAAGCGTGACATCCTTTAGCATAAGTGACGGCATCGGCAATCATCTTGGGCCAGTAGTAACCCAATCTTTGGAGTCGATGTGCCAGTTTTTGGGCCAGGTTGATGGGCTCCACACATACCGTCGTGGGCTTCTCTCAATACCTCTTGGGCTTCTTTTGGTGAGAGGCACCAGAGTAAGATCCCGTCATGCGATCGACGATACAATGTTCGCGTAATCGCATTATAATAGAATTTTGGGGCTTTCTTTCGAATGGCAGCCGCCTCTTTGGTGTCTTCAGGCAGAATGTCGTATAAGACGAAATCAATGTAGGGGAATCGCCAGTCTTAAGCTCTGGACCGGTTGACAATTCCAGTGCTTCTTTGCCTTGACAATCTCCCTTTGACTCCTGATATCCCTCGAGATCAAGCATTTCTCGGCAATACAGGTCGTGACTGTAGACGAATATCTTCTCCATTGCTCCAGCTGGAAGAGCTAAGAGGCCGCGAGGGATGCGAGTGCATCCGCGTGCGCATTTTGCCTGCGCGGTACATGGTCGATGATGTAGAAGCTTGTAAACCCCTCGGCCATGTGGATAGTTGCGTTGTGGTAGGGTACTAGGTCCTCATGTCTGACTTCGTACTCCCTGCGAACTTGGCTGACGATGAGTTTAGAGTCGCCGTATGCCTTTAGATTTTTAACGCCAATCTCATCGGCGAATTGCATCCCATCAAAAGAGCGTTGTACTCCGCCACATTGTTGGAACAAGGCTCAGTTAATGAAATAGCTCGGGGAATCACATAATTTTGTGGGAATACGAGTACTACTCCTACCCCCGCTACTACGTGTCCCTTTGGGCTTGTTCTTGATGCACCGTCGAAGAAAAGTTGCCATACTTGACTTTCGAACGATGTCTGAGTCAGGCAGACTTCAGCAACTTCATCTGGGAGATCCTCGTAGACTTTGGCTGCCCTCGGATCTGGGTGCTCAGTTAGGAAATCCCCCACTGCTTGTCCCTTAATGGCCTTTTGTGGTAAAAGTGCATCTCATATTGGGAGAGCAATATGGCCCTTTTGCCAGCCGGCCGTTTAATGATGAAGGTTTAGTCATAAGTACCTCAGGGGGTTGACTTTTGATATGACGTTTATAGTTTGGCCTACCAGATAGTGCCGCATTTTCTGAATAGCGAACACTAATGCCAAACATTCCTTCTCGATCGGGTTATACCGATGTTCGGCTCCGATCATTGTTCTACTCAGATAGTAGATTGCTTGCTCACGTCCGTGATCATCATTCTGAGCTAATAGAGCTCCCAAGAATGATCCATTTCCCGGACGTACACCAGGAAAGGCTTTTCGGATACCGGAGCTGCAAGTACTGGTGGTTGGGTGAGGTATTGCTTGATTTCCTCGAACGCTTGTTGGCAAGCGTCATCCCAAATGAATGAGACACCCTTCTTCATTAACTTAGCGAAGGGTTGGCATCTTCTGGAGAGGTTTGAGATAAACCTGCGGATGTACGCCAATCGTCCCTGCAATCCCTGAGTTCTTTGAGATTTCTCGGGGGTTGCATCTCCTGGATACGCGAACCTTTTCCCGGGTCCAAGTGATTCCGGTGGATGTTACAACAAATCCTAAGAATTTGCCACTGGCCACCCCCAGGAAGGACTTTGTGGGATTCATCTTCAATTGACGAGCCCGCATAATGTCGAAGACCACCTTCAGATCCGCTATGTGATCACCTTTAGTGCGGCTTTTTACCCGCGATGTCATCAACATAACATTCCACCGTTTTGCGTATTTGCTGATGGAAAATGGCGTTCATGGCCCTTTGGTATGTTGCCCCTGCATTTTTCAGTCCGAAGGGCATGACGGTGTAGCAATATACCCCTAGAGGTGTCCTGAAGGAGGTATGCTTTTCGTCATCAGGATACATTTTGATTTGGTTGTATCCTGAGAATTCGTCCATGAAGGACATTCGTTCGAATCCACAAGTATGGTCAATCATGACATCTGTGATCGGCAATGGGAATTCGTCCTTGGGGCAGGCCTCGTTTAGATCGCGGAAGTCGATGCAGATCCGGATCTTCCCGTTCTTCTTGGCGACGAGGACGATGTTGGCTACCCCAGTCGGGATGTTGTTCTTCCCTGATGAAGCCAGAATCAATAAGTTTTCTGACTTCTGATTGAATTGCCTCCATTATTTCTGGACGAAACCGTCGCTGCTGTTATTTGACAGGCTTTTACGTCCGGATTGATGTTGAGGCGGTGCATAGCCACCTGAGAATCGAGTCCTGGCATGTCCTCATAATTCCAGGCGAAGACGTCTATATACTCTTGTACAAGAGATATTAGATCCTTTTTCTCCCGAGGTGACAGGCCGTCACTTATGAAGATGGGCTTAGGGTTAGCCTCATCTCCTAGGTTGATCTGAACAACCTTGTCTTTTGTGGGTGGCTCGCGCTGTTCAAAGCGAGTGTCCCAAAGAGCATTTAAATGTTTGATCCAAGGATCTGTATCAGATTGGATCATTTCTTCATTTCCATCTTCCAGGTGGCTTGTCGAAACCATGTTCACTGAAAGTTCCTTGAAGATGTTGCCGACACTGACATCTGGCTCCCAAGATGATGTGTCTGAAGAGTAATCGTTGCTCGACGATTCTTGAGAATCGGAGGCTGATGGGACCGGAGTTGATACATAGCCCAACCCCCGGCGCGTCCGATGATAATAATCGGGGGCCTTCCCTTTCGGCACAAAGGATCGAAGCAGCGTCCCCTCCTTCCTTTGCCGAAGTTCACCCGGGTCTGTTGGTCAGGTCGTACCCCATGCATCTCATCATTTTGAGTGCTTTTGGTTCATAATGACCGAACTGAGGGGATTCCTCCTCGCCTTCCGATTCTTCGCGGGGCGTTGGTTCAGACGAGATTCGCCCAAAAAGAATTGGTTTTTGGTCTTTCCGTCTTGCTGGAACCATAAATATAGATTCTTGCGCATTACCATTATCTTGGTATGTCTCGAAGGACGAATTCACTGGTACATGCAACGATGTCAAAGCATCTATTGCCGACCAGGGGTCATCGTCTACTTCGGTGCTAGTGTCTGATGGTACTGAATCAGAAGCAAACACAGAAAAATACGCAAAATCTAAATCTTCATTAATATACCAACCGCCTACATCGTCGGTGGTATTATCAACATCGAGCTTATTAGTGCTCTTTACAAGTGGTTCTAACTCCCACAGGCACTCTTCTTTCTCGGGCTCGGTGTCAGCTTCGTTACCAGAGTCTGGCTCCTCTGGTCGCGGGACTTCATCCGTCTCCACCGGATCTTGATACATCAAAGAGTCGGTGAAATAATTCTCGACCCTTTGAACGATACCTTTCGGCAATCAACGTCTGCACCTTTCCACTCCCGTCAGTATTTCATGACTTGGGGGAGAGTGGAGGGAACGATGGAGTTGCGGTGAATCCACGGTCGTCCCAGCAATAGATTGTAAGAAGTGTCGGCGTCGATGATGTAGCATGTCACTTCCGACTTGAGGCTTCCAATCTGGCATTTGAGCTTGATTTTCCCCATCGGACGGGTCTGGTTGGCATTGAACCCATAGATAGTTGTCTGAGTAGGGCTCAAACGATGAGTAGGAATGCCCAGATGTTGCATGACCCGGCGAGGCATGATGCTCAACGCGGACCCTGGATCTACCTGAATGCGGTTCACCTCAGACGATCCAATATACCCTGTGAAATACAGGGTCGATCATGCTTCCCTTTAACCTGCATATCATCTGCTGTGAAGGTAATGCAGGAGCATTTGGGGAGGTGTGGAGGCAATCCTCTACATCTTCCTCCTTCGGCACCTGGGTCATGAAGACCTCGGCATTTGCCAGAGCTTCTTGTAGAGCTTCTCTGGTCGACTTTGATAGTCTAAGAAGTTCATATAAGGTAATGCGTGCCGGGATGTTGGCTAGTTGAGCCAGGACATCAAAGCGGTAAGGTGTCGTGGATCCTTCCGCCATACCTTTCGAAAGAACTCGAGAAAATCGAGTTTCTTTCTGTTTCTCCACAGGTTGTCTTGTGGAGGGCTTGGTTAGTTCTGCAGCTGGTTGTGGGGGACTACCGCCATCTCGCCATACTGCTTCAAGTACGGCTGTCCCGAACGGGTTCCCGCCATCGGTTGGTTGGGTTCTGCGGCCAAGACTATTGTTTCCTCCTCTGAGTCGGTTAACAAGGGAACATCAGTCTCGACTTCTCGAGAGGAGGCACCCACCACATTGCAGGATGAAGCCTTTGCCTTGTCTTTGGATTTCCTGTTGGTCACAGTAGTCCATTGCTGTTCATTGACAAGGTCAGGGTGGACCCACATGATTTCCCCTTGAGGTGTAGGGGCGGGTACCAGGCCTTTCTCTTGCTGCTGGTGAGGGTCTATGTTGACCATTCTCAGCTCTCCTCTTGGAATAGGGACCACCGCCGCAGGCGTTGGGGTTTGTCTTCCAAACTGGAGAACTGACGTCACATTAGCCGTCACCTTCTTCTGCTCTGGTCGGAGCTTTAACACCTCCGCGTCAATCAGAGCTTGAAGGATGTCCTTGAAGACATAACAGCTTTTGGTAGGGTGCCCCAGCATCCTGTGGTACAAGCAATAGGTGGGATTGTCGGTCTTGCCGACTTCCTCGGGGCGCCTAGCTTCAGGGAGCTTCAGTCGGTGCTCTTGTTGAGTAGTTTAAAGAGCGAATCGACATGTTCCTCCTTGAAGGAATATTGCTTGTTGGCGCGAGGCTGACTTGAAGAGCCACTCGCCTTGCCTGATTGAGGTTTGGGGGAGATTTGGTCTCTGTTGCCAAATTATCCTTCCGCTTTGTTTGGAGGGATGTGTCTGGCGCACGCTTTGTCGACCTTTCCGGCCTAGGCTTACCTTCCTCCGCTCTGACGCGGGCGACAATCTCCTCAGCCTGTTCACCTTGTTGGACTAATTGCTTTCAGGTGCGGCTTTCAGCAACTCCTATTTGAGCAAGGAGTGAGGTTTGGAGATTGTGGCGGCATGTTTCCACCAGGGTGGCCTGGGTCATGCCGCTCGGACATCGGAGTGCCACGTTCCGAAATCTTTCCATGAAAGACTTAACGGACTCTCCCTTTCGCTGTTTAGTAGCCAAAAGGGTGGGCATCATGACTTCCGAGTCATCTTCGAAGAAGCGTGTTAAGAACAGCTTCTCCAAATCGCCCCAGTTCTTGATAGAACCTTCTGGGAGCTTCATGAACCATTCAAAGGCCAACCCTTTTAGGGTGCCGATGAACAGACGCGCCAGGATAGCATCGTTGTCTACTACATTCCCGTTTGGGATTTGAAGTAGTAGATGTGCTGGTTGGGTGACCCCTTCCCGTCGATGCTTGGAGGGTTGGAGCCTTGAACTTAGGAGGGTATGGAACTAAGTCCCACTCAGCCGGATAGGGCCGGACCACTCCTACTTCTTGGAGGTCTTTGCGATTGGCAAGGGCCTCGAGGCGTCGCTCCAGTTGACTCATTCTTTTACATGAGCCTTCCCCGGGTCTTGGTCGCCCTTTACTTGCGACGAGGACTTGGACGAGCCGGAAGTAGATCGCCGCGTCTCCTCAGAAGGTTCGGAAGATGAACTTTCTCCCTTTCTCCCTTTGCCCTTTGACTTTTTAGGAGGAGACCTCCTCCTGTCTTCGAGCAGCTGTGCAATTGCCTGCTTAAGGGAGTTGATAGATTCCTGCTGAGAAAGAATCATATCCATTTGTGCCTTCTGGATCTGTTCTAAACGTTTAGCCGTCTCCTCAGGAGTGCCTGTCATGTAGGCAGAGTCTCCTTCTCGACGGAAGAGTTCGAAGCCCTCGATTCCGCTACGGCGGAGTGAGAATCATTCACTTTAATGCCATAGGCTAAGGCATTATAGTCAATTGGGGAATGGCCCCAGTCCGGGTGTGCGAGTGTGTCGATACACCCTTCCGGTTCAGAGTCAGACTCATCTGAGCTGACTGCAGGTTGTTTTCCCTTACTCCTGCTTGTCATATTCGCAGTGAGCTCCGGGTACTCAACGTCAGAGAAGGTTCTCCTTCTGTGGGAGCGTCTTCTTTAGCTGACGGGGGAATCAGGGTCAGCTGTCTGACTAAAGACTGCTGATGTACGCCTGATCCGCAACGGCACTCAGAGAGCATATGGATGAGCCGTTGCAGCAACACGACGAAGTGGCCTGATTGGCACTTCTTTTCTTCGTCAAATAATCCCTCAAGTCCATGGGAGGGGGATTGAAAAGATTAGCCTCGCAACGTCGAAGACGGGAGGCATCCATGTACTGTATAGCCTGGACGCAGGCTTCAGGGACGCGTTCTCGCGCCGCAGCTGTTCACGCGCGTCTGGCGTCTCTGTTGAGACAAGACGCGCCTGTCGCGTTGCTGCTTGGTGTGTCGGGGCAGAGACACTTGAGAGAGAGTGGGCTGCTGGGCCCCACGTCTATAGGCGCGTGCCTCTTGTGCTTGATAAGGCACAGAGGCTTCACCTTGGCGTTTGGTGAGTTGGTCCTCAGAGGACCTAACTGAAGGAATCTCGCGTTTGGGCCGCCAAACGCGGACTTCGCGGGGCGCGAGCAAGGCGCCAGTTTGTATGCTGCGTCCAGCCTCAGTCAGACAACCAGAGGTTCCAACTTGCAGCTGGCGCGCACGTCTCCTCTGTCGACGCTCAGCGTTCCGGTTGCGTCGCGGAGGTGGAGAGAGACCAACAACATCCTGATGCTGAACATCAGAGATTTTAACCACGCGGGTCTCCTGAGAGACGCTGACGCGGGTGTTCTGTGCGACGCGGTTGGTCGCAAAGGCAGTTGTGCCTGGGACCACGCGGGCCTTCTGAGAGGCGTTGGCGCGTGTACCTTGCTTGGCACAGTTGGCAGCAGTAGCGCCCGAGAGAGCCACAGATCGGGCCTCGGGGCCATTCCCCGTCGAGACCCGGCGGCAGACGCGGGTCTTTGGCTCTTGGAGCCGGAAGAGAGAAACTCTTCGTACTTCGCCTGGTCGAACTCGACAATGAGCGATTCGACCATCTTCCCCTTACGGAGGACGTCATCCTGCGCCACGATTTGCTCATCAGTGACAAATGTAGTCCCCAGCGGAGTCGCCATCTCTTGTACGCGCCGGAAAAAAGAGAAGACGTCTTTACTGTAAAATTTTCCTTGAATCAGATGAAAAAAATTACAACAAAACTGCTTTTTCCTTCCAGCTACAAGGGAGGGAGATGTTGAGTCTTGAATCCTCCCTTTGTTTAGTGCTGGGTTCTTCGTGTGGCGGTGGAGAGTGAATCTTGTTCTCCGTTGACCGGATGACCGTCGGGATCGTCAGGGAATCTTCTCTTTGGCTGGTAGAGGGAGTAGCACAGCTCTGTCTACCAAAACTCTCAAAGAGAAGGTAGGCAAAGAACAACTCGTACGCAGCGAGCTTGTTGAGAGTTTAGCTCTCTCTTGTCTCGGTCTTTCTCTCTCTCTCTGTGATCTTCTGATCCTCTTGATGCCAGATGCCTTTCTGATCGCTCTTGTGTCTATCCCCTCTCTTCTGATTGCCTCTCTTCTGATTGCCTCTACCTCATAGCAAACAAGGCTATTTATAGAGGTCCTAGGGGTGAACGTGCCCCTAAAATACTCCACGATGAGGGGCCAACTTCCCCACTTCCCGCTATGTGGGCGGTGACTGGCCCAATAACCAGGGCGGTTATAACCGAGGCGCGGGTCTGGACCCTCGCGTCTTGATACTGAGACGCGGGTGTCGACTACGCGCCTTGATGCTGAGACGCGGGTGTCGAGCCCACGCGCCTTGATGTTGAGACGCGGGTGTCGAGCCCACGCGCCTTGATGTTGAGACGCGGGTGTCGAGCCCACGCGCCTTGATGCTGAGACGCGGGTGTCGAGCCCACGCGCCTTGATGTTGAGACGCGGGTGTTGGACCCCACGCGCCTTGATGCTGAGACGCTGGTGTCGAGCCCCGCGCCTTGATGCTGAGACGCGGGTGTCGAGCGTACGCGCCTTGATGTTGAGACGCGGGTGTTGGACCCTCGCGCCTTGGTGCTGAGCCTTCGCGTCTAGACTTGAAACTCTGCTTTTTAATGGCTTGTCTTTTAGTGATTTTCAGACAGCCTACACTCGTGAGATTTGAACCGGTGCCCATTAGGAAGCAAACCAACGGTTTACCATATCACCACATTGGGGACATTTTGTGTTCACTTAACCCCAACAACAAGTTGAAGCCGTAAATCTTCTTCCTTGGAGAGAACCTAAACATAAGTTGTATACGTGCAAACAAAGTCAGACTCAATGAATTAAGGATAAATATACCATTTAATTAGACTTGTAAATAATGTAGAATTCATCATGTCTTCTAACTAATTATTGTATTTGAGACAATATTCATGTTGGATTCTAACAAGTTACACATTTTTGAGAAGAGAAGAAGAGGGATTTGGGTTTTAATCGTGAAAAAAGCAAAGAGAGAGTATTTTGTTAGGGCGCATCGGGACATAAAAATAGAAACCAAAGTTGAACATTTGATTTTTGATGATGAGTTGTCGTTGTTTTTGGCCTAAATGTATAAATTGATGGTTGTACTAAATATAAGCCATCAAGAAAATGGAAACTATCAGGTTCTTAGTTTCCTGTTTGAACTCAAATTCAACTTCGTTTTTTGTTTCGTATTTGAACTCGGTCGTGTTTTGAACTTGAGACCTCTCGTTACCCAGTTCAATGTGCCGTTACTAGTGAGCCAGAACTCATTGGCATTCAAAATTGGAATTCAAATGACTCTCTATTTTAACTCGTATGTAATCTAATTAGTTGATACATGTTATCCAAATAAGTAGGAATAAGTACTATATAGTCTATAGTCCTAGTTGAGTGGGATATTTATGCAAATTTATTTGGATTGTAATTCACCTCCAAATTCTCATTGAATGAGATTCAATTCTAAACAGTTTTTGTGAGACGAGAAATTTTAATCAGTTGTGTATGCTGTATTGGTTTTTTTCTTTCTTTTTTTTTTTGTTTTTTTTTTTTTTTGTTTTTTTGTTTTTTTTTGGTTTGGGGGAATGAGCAATTCTTTTCTTCTTTCGTTTTCACTTTCTTTTTCGGCTTATGTGATAAGTGTTGTCGAGAAATGAATTGAGAAGGGGAAAAAAGAAAAAAGAAAAAAAAAAGATCAAATACATCAGAATTTTACGTGAAAAACTCAAATCGAAAAAAATCACGGAGCTGCATACAAATTCACTATATTATCAGAGAGATTATAAGAGGAGAAGAGAACCTGACAAACACTCTATATTCACACACATGACTCTAATGACGGTGCATCTCCTTTTATAAAGAAAACTAAGATTACAAGTTATGAAATCATCAAACTGCCCTTGACGTGTTCTCCAAGTTTCACGGGTTATGAAGCATCCAAACTGGACTGCTTCTCTGCTATGGATCTCTGAAGTGCTATTCTGCACTGTCGCTTCAGAATGCTCCTCCGCCGCTCAGATGCTTTACACTGCTCCTTCGGAGTGATACCAAGCTGCTACTCCAAAGCGAGACTCTGACCTCGCCCTCAACTTGAAAACTCCGAACTCGCCTAATCTCTTTACCAGGAGGCTCCGGGATCTGCAAGAGAAATTTCTCAAAATATTTTATTTCAGGGGCTCTGCCCCTGAGCCCCAAGAGGATTTAACCACGCAGGTCGATCCGCGTAATGACTCTACGATAAGTGTCAAAATCATCAAAACAATAATTAAGCTCTACAACTTAACAATAAAGTTGCTACTTACTATAAGTCTACAACACTACAAAAAGATGAGGAATACAATTGAAAAAAAAAAATTCATGAAAGAAGAAGAAAAAGGCTCATATAAAAATGGGAGAAGAATCTCTTAAAAGAGACCAGTTGTTTCCTTGGCAACAAGTGTATCGTGAACTTGAGCCATCTACCTGCATTTTAATCCCAAACAAAGGAAAACTGTGTCATACGGTTGAATGAGCAATTTCAAAAGTGCAAAACAAGAAGGCCAGTGGGGAAAAGCCACCAAACAAAAACCAAAATCTACAGCACTCTAAAATCACACACAAATGCTAAGAACAGGAACATACTTGAGTAAATTTGATGGCTTATCCGATACTTATCGTTACCTTGAATCACAGTTATCTAGTGCAACTTGGAGACAGAAGGCAAGATCGTAAAACTCAGGAACCAAGTTTTTACACATGCGTGGTTTTGTTATTCGAGTTTCATACATCAATGGCCAACTTTTCAAGCTGGCCAGCTTTGTGGATCAGTTTCGCGATATTTCTCTGAAATCACCATACAAGACCATAACATGCTGCTCTCCATGTCTTCTCTCGTACATGTTCCTCTCGCCTTATTGTTAGCTTCAACCTTGCCAAGCAATCGAAATTGGCAACTTCTCGTGCCACAACGTGCTCATCATCATATCGTGTGGGCCTCTTATAATTAGAGTGGCCGCCATATCTCAAAGCAGCAAAGGCATACAAAAGGTCTGTACAGATGATGAGAAAGGATAACTAATGGGGAATAGGGCTCAAATACTCACAGAGGCAAGTTTTATAGAATGTTGGAAGAAATTAAGTCACGCCTCCAAGTTTGCTGCAAGAGCCACATCCTTTGCATTTTGTTACCCTGCCAAACATAGTGAAAAGATGGAAAAGTTATCATAGTTCTTGCTTATCATACCCAAGGGTGCAGCCAGACGTCTTATTTAAAATCAACTCGTATTGCCTTTATTTTAACCTGAAAATCATAAAATTTCCAAAATCAAATGTCGTATGTTTTGCCCGAGAGATTTGCTGAGTATAAAACGGAAACGTAACCGTGCAGAGAAATAAGTACATAATCAAGAGAAGATAGTTTCAAGAAGCACAACACCTTGGGATAGGATGAACAACAGAACTTCCCTCAATCAACCTGGGTTGGTCACTGTATATGAGAAAAAGAGATTGAACCAAAAAGTTGGGTACAGAGCAGGCATATAAGAGAGCAAGAAACAAAAGCAGAGACATATACCGATCTGGAAGACAGAGGTGCTCGGGGAAGGAGCGACGCATGCAAGACTCCGTTCGGAGGTGAAGTCAGGACAAGACTGCAGCTCTGCCACACTACTACCTCTTCTTGAATGCCCAGTGTCTAGGGCTTGCACTGCATATCTCTCCACACGTGTTTTCTCAGGTGCCACTGGGAAAGGTCTCACGCTGATTCGACTTACTTCATCACTTGTCACAGCATCTGATTGATAAGATTATTATTATTTTTTTTGAAGGCAAGTAATCAACCAGCTGAAGAATAATACAGATATCATGGAAGCAACTGGGCGCTAAGGAAGTCGATCCTACATTACCCATATCTTTGATGTGCACAACGATAATTGTAATGTCATCCGTCCTATTCTCATGTTCTAACCATATCTTGTAGGACTCTGCAGCAATTGCTGCACAAGCATCACGGGGGTCCTTGAAGCTGGCAACCTGCAGCAATATAAGAGGCCAACTAACAGTAAGGAAACTAATACAAACATGGGATACTATAATATAGAGGGGAAACTAAAATACATCTTTCTTTAAAATATAACTAGTTCAAACCTTTTACAGAACTGTAAAAGAATAGTAATTAATCGAAATTAAGAGCCTTAGCGTACTGACTATAGAAGGATGCATCCTGCTTACTACACAAGGCACCAACATGAGGCTTTCCTTCTCACAGCAGAACAGGCCCACCAATATGAGGCTTCCTCTTTCACCACCAGTAGGAGACTTTCCTCTTTACCAGCACTCTGGTTGGATCAAGAAGTCATACCCTAACCCAACCCAATTTTTACCCGACCTGATCAAGGGTTTGACCCATACCAAAAATTCGGGTCGGCTTTGGATTTGACCCGTCTGCCACCTCTAACCAGCCGTGTGTTAACCACCAGAAAATTGACTATATATATAGCGCTCTCAAGAATTTTAAAAATCAAACTCTTTATAAAGAAAAAAAGTATCCATGTCTTTATAGTTTAACCTGTGTAGGTCAAACACTTCTGTCATGAAGCCCTACAAGACGAACACTTCATACATTCCTCAGACACTTCATACATTCCTCAGACACTTCTCAACTGAATCCTCAAGTACATACTATATTCTTTTAATCTAGGACATTTGTCAAACATTGTTCATTTACATCTCATAGTTTTAAAGTTTAAATATAGTTTTGACATAAGAAATGAGATACGTCGGACTACTTTACAAAGAGTTGAACAGCCAAGGCCTGTTCTTTTTGCCGAGTCATAAAAATGTAGGACAAGCAGTGTTTTAAATATCGGATATCGGCGATATACCGGTCGGCAAAATTATGTACCGGATACCGGATACCGGGTGGTCTCGCGATATGGTACTAAATACCGGTTGATATATCAATAGTAAATACATATAAGACATTATTAAAAGAAATAAGTTATTATCCAAACATCATATAAAAGCATCATTGAAATACCATAATGAACATAGAATAAAATAAAACAATCTCTCAAGTAAAAAATAATTATTATTATCCAAATAAGTAACTATAAGGGCCAATATATCGGATATCGGCTGATATATCGGCCACGTGGCGATATATCGGCCAATATCGGTTCAAAACGATATCCGATAAATTTTTTCACTTATCGTATCGTTTTGTATAAAATACCGATATCTCGGCCGATATACCGGTATATCCGCCGATATTTAAAACAATGAGGACAAGGTAAGATTTAGCAGATATGTAAATCATTATATTGTTGTTATATTAATAGAAATATGTGTCTGACTTTTGGATACAAAGACATGTTTATACATGTATGTATACATATACTTCTTTTATTATTTTTTATATATTTTAGTGTCATGTCGTCGTATCTTTGTGTTATATTGTTTTAAGGAACTGATGCTCACGTCATGCGTGTTTGTGCTTCTTAGAGTTTAACTAAATTCATCAAATATGACATGATCATCTTATTGGTACTCTTACCTCGTGTAGTGGATATACATTCCAACTCTACTCCTCCGCAATTCTTTAAGATTATTAATCAAAGCCTCTTCCTTTGTATACAAGCACTTTCTTAACCATTACATACCTATGGGGCACACATATAGCATGCTTCTATCACAAAGCCATGTACCTGTCACCTACCATTTTGAGCAAGAAATTACTAGGCAACGAGTTAGATGCTTTCCCAAACTAGTCCAAAACACTGTGAACATATTAATTTAGACACATCTCATCATTTCTTTAACACACATGAGAGTTGTTATAAATATCTAAATCAACAGACTTAAATTTAAATAAAGAGAGATTGTGACAGCTTTCGCATATGAATCATAATAAATATAGTGCATGTTTTATAAATTATGAGACATGAGGATCGGATGTAGTGGTTAGACCTATACTACCTACCGTATTAACTCAGATTAACTTACTCAAACATTAAAAGAATTAAAGTTATCCATAAATATATAATCTCAGCACCCTTTAACACCAGACAAATTTATTTTATTTAAAGCATTGGTTTTCACTAGCATATTTTTGTCTCCTACGTTTCCATAGATGCCTTGGAATGAGAATGATTAACAGTTTAATTAGATAAAGCATCCATCATACTCTTCTGAGAAAAACACAGCTAGGCAGAAAGAATTTAACTTTGACTGCATTTTGTTAAATTCAAAAAGGTCACGCGATGTAGTTGACAAAGTACAGAACCCAGTAATGACTATGATAAGCATGAGAATAGACACCATAATAAGCACATTAATATGGTGTTCATAACAATTAAAAAATCAATTAACAGAATATAGAGGGCATTGTTTAATTAGGGAAAATGAAGTCCCAACAGATTTTTTCACTTCACACGCAAATACTGAAGGTGTACTGTCACGGACTCACGGCCAACCATTTTGAAAGATTGCTAAAAGTTGTATGAACTTGCTCGCAAAATTATCGGAAGCAACAAGCTAATAGTGATTCAATCATACTTATGGCCTACGGAGCATGGACATGGAACCAAGTCAGATTATCATAATGAATCAAAATTCATAGCTTCTAACCAAGTAATTAAATCAAACAAATAATCTGAAATCCAACTAAACACCTCACTTAATAGTAATACAAGTCAATGAGGCCTCCTCACGTGTTTTTAACGTGTTAACATTCAGCAACACAATTTACCCCTGATGTCAAAGGATCTCTTTACATATTTGTTTAAGCTATGCATGGCTCCATGGCGTCCAACAAGCAAACTTAATCATTGAAATTCACTACAATTGATGCCTGCCTTTAATCATGGAAAACATATGATGCTAAACCTTTGCCACCAGACAATCATCTTCCTACTATTGAGTTTGAGAAGTTGCAACATTCTGAAACCATAACATAACACATCCTTTCTCATCTCTGTCTAAAGGCCTCATCTCTGCTCTTTAGTCAGATACCCAAACATTCGTGAAGGATACAGAAAAGTTTTGTATTTTAGGAAAAGTGAATATTTCCAATCCAAGTAATGACAGTCTTCCCTCAAAATTAAAAATATAACAATTCTCACAAGCATTATAATATATATATATATATATATATATATATAATATATATATATATATATATAGGAAAATTTTCAAATGAGAAACTTCTCAAAATAAGCTTCATGAGAAAACCATATAAGAGAGATTTTATGGATGATCCGAACCGTTCATCTTGATCTACATACTCTAATTAGACTACTAATAAAAAATCACGCGATTCCAAGTCTTTTTACCCATGCATCAAGTGACATGTTTATTATCTAGGCGAATAAACGTATGTTTTGTAACCATTTGTTGCATGGGTAAAAAGACTTAAAACTCACGTGATTTTTTATTGGTAGCCTAAATAAAGTATATAGATCAAGATGAACGGTTCGGATCATCCACATGATCGCCCCTATATGGTTTTCTCACGGTCTTCGTGTGAGAAAGTTTCTCACACGAAGACCTCTCTCTCTCTCTCTCTCTCTCTCTCTCTCTCTCTCTATATATATAATATATATATATATATATATATATATATATATATAATATATATATATATATATATATATGGGCTTACTGTACCTCAGCCCGCGGGCTGAGAGAGTTTTCTCAGCCTGCGGGCGTGGCAACATCACCGCCCCACATCTGTAATAATTTTGGCGGGTAAAATCCTGTAAAATCCCGCCCAATTTAATGCCAGTCACCTCAACATTGTAATTTCCAAAAATACCCTCCCTCACAACTTTTTACCGACCTTGGTAGCAGTCCTCAGAAAAAGACTGCGACCTTGATAGCAGACCTTGGTAGCAGTCCTCAGAAAAAGACTGCGACCATGGTAGCAGTCCTTAGAAAAAGACTGTGGTAGCAGACCTTGGTAGCAGTCCTCAGAAAAAGACTGCGACCTTGGTAGCAGTCCTCAGAAAAAGACTGCGACCATGATAGCAGTCCTTAGAAAAGACAGCGACCGTGGTAGCAGTTCTCATAAAACACTGCGACCATGATAGCAGTCCTCAGAAAAAGATTGCGACCTTGGTAGCAGTCCTCAGAAAAAGACTGCGACCTTGGTAGCAGTCCTTAGAAAAGACTGCGACCGTGGTAGCAGTTCTCATAAAAACACTGCGACCTTGGTAGCAGTCCTCAGAAAAAGACTGCGACCTTGGTAGCAGTCCTTAGAAAAGACTGCGACCGTGGCAGCAGTTCTCATAAGTACTGCGACTATATTAAAAATCATTAAATATCAAATCAGATAAAAAAAATTAAAGAAGCAGCATTCACTGTCTTTTACCGAAAAAGTAGCTTTTCATAAGGGGTATTTGGTAATTTAACTTCTTTCGATAAGCGGGCCGCAAGTTAGTGGGGTGCAAAATTGAGCCACGTCAGCGCAGGCTGAGAGAGTTCTCTCAGCCCGCGGGCTGATATACATTTGTATATCAGCCCGCGGGCTGAGAGTACTCTCTCAGCCTGCGGTGACGTGGCTCAATTTGTCACCTCACTGACTTGCGGCCCGCTTTTAGGTAGAAGTTAAATTACCAAATACCCCTTATGATAACTTTTCCTTATTGTTTATTATTATTTTTCCCCCTTTTATTTTTGCCGCTCTTTTCAGATCAATTTTTTCAGCCTGCGATAAAATTCTACTTTATAGTTTATTTTTTTGTATATAATGTAGTCAGAGTCTTTGGTCGCATTGTACATTTAAACTGCGACCTTAGTCAAAGTCTTTTGGTCGCAGTGTACATGGTTAAATGCGACCAATGTCGCAGTGTTGTTATTGATAAAGATGGCCAGGAACTGCAATCTAGGGTTGCATTACATGGACTGCGACTTTGGTCGCAGTACGTTAAGTAATTAATTTTTTTGTATATAATGTAGTCAGAGTCTTTGGTCGCATTGTACATTTAAACTGCGACCTTAGTCAAAGTCTTTTGGTCGCAGTGTACATGGTTAAATGCGACCAAGGTCGCAATGTTGTTATTGATAAAGATGGCCAGCAACTGCAATCTAGGGTTGCATTACATGGACTGCGACTTTGGTCGCAGTACGTTAAGTAAGTGTTGTTTTTGGATTAAGTCATTTTTTGAATCTAAATGAAAAATGAAAAGTTGTCTGTTGTCTGATGCGACTTGGAGTAACTCCGTGAGACGCGACCTGTCATAAAGATTTTATGAGATCTTTTAACGTCAAGTCTACTTTAACGAACCCCGCACCATTCGTTGTTTCCCGAAGCGGTTGTCCACACGTCGGCTCTTCATTGGGTTTAGGCGTTAATGTCTTTTAATGCCAAACCGGCGCTGGCGGTTGGAGACCATTAATGCCGACGATTCTGATTAATGAACCATTAATTATGGTTATTATGGGCTGCCTATAAATAGGGCTCACCCTCTCCCTTTAATAGCCCATAATTAGACTGTTTTCTTTCGAGAGCAATTGCTCTGAGAATTTCCGCCTTCTTCAGAGTCTCTAACAGGGGCCTGCCTCCATGGATGAAGATGACCCTATGGACGAACTTGATCGATGTTCGTCCACAAGGGAAGAAGTCATAGACCTCATTGTCCACAAGGGAAGAAGTCATGGTCCTCGTCGTTCACAAGGGAAGAAGTCATGATCCCTGACGAGGACTTAAGCCTCACCGAGATCTGCTCTGACTTGATGCACCAGTCAAGCTTTCTGATAATTGATGGTCAGAGTGGGTATGGCGGCAGGGGATGTGGTGGATATAGTGGTGGGTAGCATTCCCTGTGAGGTCTAAAAACCTCCTCTCTTACCCCAGAAGTGACATCGAGGAAACTCCATGCTCACTGGATAACCTTCTGGTGAAGAGATGTTCATCAACGAAAGATCGTATCCCGGCACTTTGGAGGGTCAGGTGGAATCGGAGGATTCTGCTGCCACCAGACCTCAAGAAGAAGATTGCTCTTAGTCAACAAGGACTCTTTTGATGTTTAATCTTCTTGGCTACTTTGATGTTTAGTCTTCTTTGTACTGCTATATTGTAACACTCAATCTTATTGTATAACAAAGCGTTTTGTATCATTTTCACATGCCTGAAGATAAATGTCTGGACATAAATAAAAGACCTCAATAACACCACTGCTTTTAGTCAACAAGGGATCTTTTGATGTTTAGTCTTCTTTGTACTGCTATATTGTAACACTCAATCTTATTGTATAAGAGATCGTTTTTGAATCATTTGCACATGCCTGGAAATAAATGCTGAACATAAATAAAAAGCATATTTGTTTTTTTTAATAAACTATGAACTTGGTCGCAGCCATGCATTGCAAACTAAACAACTATGACCATAGATGACACTGCGACCAAGGTCGCATAAGATACATTGCAAACAGTAACTACTGCGACCAGGGTCGACACTGTGACCAAAGACTGGGACTAAGCAACTGCTGCGGTGACGTGTCACCTCGTCGCAGTGTTGTTGTTTACCTCGTCGCAGTGTTGTTGTTGATTAAGACTAAAGACCAGCAATAGCGACCAAGATTGCAGATTATTTTTTTAAGACTGCGGCCATCAACTGCGACCAATGTCGCAGTGTTGTTGTTGATTATTTATAAGACCACCAACTGCGACCAAGGTCGCAGTGATGTTGTTGATTAAGAGTAAAGACCAGCAACTGCGACCAAGGTCGCTGTGTATTTTATTAAGACTAAACACCAACAACTGCGATCAAGGTCGCAGTTTATTTTATTAAGACTACGGTCGTTTATTTTATTAAGACTACGGTCAGAAACTGCGACCAAGGTAACAGTGTTGTTGTTGATTAAGACTAAAGTCCAACAACTGCGACCAAGGTCGCAGTGTATTTATTAAGTCTGCGTCCAGCAACTACAACCAATGTCGCAACCTTTCATTTTAAAAATTTATAAGGGTGAAGTAATATAATTATTAACTGCGTCCATGGTCGCAGTATATTCGTTTAGCGTAAAATTTTAAAATGAAGGTTTGTAACAATTGTACAACATTTTTCAACCAAGACATAGTAGTAAAAAATGTAATTCACACAATTAACTTTAGAAAACAGATTTATATATATTTTAAAAAAAAACAAAATACAATTTTTTAAACTTCTAATCCTCGTCATCACCATCGTAATGAGAAAGAAGTTTTGCGACTTTGGTCGCAGTACTGAAGGAGGTCGCATTGCTATACGATAGCATGTTTCCTCCGGTATTCTTTATTCTGTATTAAGTATGCGACCATGGAATATTTTTTTTACTTTTCAATGCTAGAAGTCGCCGTCGTCATATAAAAGGGGTATTTTTGTCAATTTGTTTCACGATTGTTTAGGCGGGATTTTTTTGATTTTTTTGGCGCCCACACTCTGCGACCGATGTGTGGCATATATTCAGCCACGTCCCGCAGGCTGAGAAACTCTCTCAGCCTGCAGGCTGAGGTACAGTAAGCCCATATATATATATATATATATATATATATATATATATATATATATATATATATATATAGAAAGAGGCAGTGGAAATCTTTTCTCGGCTACATCGAACAGAACTGTTTGGGACAACACAAAGTCGTCCGACATTGAACAAAACTGTAGCTAGTTATGAATGGGCAGCACCATGTTGTTTTATAGCTTCTGAGCTAACTTTACTTCATATTTCTTTAACTATCAAGCATTATTAGTGGCAGTAATAGCTTCTGTAGACATGTAGAATTGAAAATTTATGTATTTAACAGTGCTTATTTGCCATCATATATTTAAACCCTTTGATATTATAAAAGACCGGATAACATAGAAGAAGATAAATAGTAAGGTCCTAATCTTCTATAGTAGCATGTTCTCAAAATGGCTTGATATGTCATATGATGTGTCATATAATCTCTCTGGTAGCGGTGAGTGCTTTGGTAGATACAAAAGGAAACTGTTGAAACAATCACCGTGCACTCTCTATTGTGTCAAACAAACTCTAGATAATTCCCTAACTGTTCATTTAACAAAGGAGGAAACCAACATAAACTACAAACAAATACTAAACATGTAAACTAACCCAGAATCATCAGCAAGGACTCGGGCACCCCATCACTATCCACCACAAAGACCATAAAGTAGCCATCTTTCTTTTTGCTTGTTACATCATCTTAAGCCTCTGTATCGACCAGAATAACCAGCATCTAATAGCTTATACTATAAATCATGATTCATGTCCAAAGTGCTTTTCTTTTTTGCCAAATCACCACAAGACATTCTCTCTCATATTGGAAAGATGATGGTAGCCATCATCAACAATCCCATAATCTAAGCTATATTAACTATAGGGAACATGACTCAAGTTGAGAAAGGTGCAGCCAAAAGAAAGCTCTACAAAAAAATAATCATCAGAAACCATAATGATAATAATCAATCTATTGAAAAACAAATGTAAAGCAATGGTAAATCTAAAATCGAATACTAAAAATTGCAAGCTGAAATAAAAATTGCTCTTACCATACTGACAACGACCTGACTCGACAAGAACTCAAACACCCCGTCGCTGGCCACCACGAAGAAGAGATGCTCCGGCGTGATCCTCACCTCCTTCACCTCCGGCACAGGGATGACGCCGATCCCCTCGGCCGTCGAGTCCCCGACGCTCCTGGTGAACGCCGTCCCGGGGTACATCCCGTTCTGGACCCAGAGCCTCGGCGGGTCCCCATCGTCGCTCTCCTCGTCCCCCCAGCTCTGCACCTCGGGGTCCTTGATCCCCTCCACCTGGTCCACGCTCAGCACGCGGGCCCCACACCGCCGGACCCTCTCGTACTCGTCCTTGCGGAACGGCGTCTGGTCGCAGGACAAGTCCTCGGCGACGGCGCGGTTCTGGGTGGCGTTCCAGACCCCGGCGACGGCCCGCGAGTCCCCGACGTTGGCGACGAAGAGGGATCCGCCAGCGACGAGGACGGCGATGGCGGTGGTCCCGGACATGGAGTCGTCGATGTCGGAGGAGCGGAGGGCGGCGTTGGTGGCCTGGAACGCGGCGGTGAAGGACTTGGCCGGGTTTTCGGCGAGGCCGGGATCGGCGGAGAGGATCTGAGCTAGGGTTTCCTTGACGAAGTCGGCGCATTCGGTGCCGAACTGGCCGTGGCCGTCGAAGACCGCGAAGAGGTGGAGGTTAGGGTTTGACTGGAGGTTGGTCTTGATCAAGAGGCTGTCTTGGTTGAGGTGGTTGGGGGAGCCGGGGTAGTGGCCGTGCTGGGAGAGGGAGGAGCAGTGTATGGCGAGGTTGGCGGAGGGGACGACGGCGTAGGCGACGGAGTTGCCAGTGAGGAGGTGGGGTTGGGTGGAGGTGTGGATCGAACCGGAGTCGGTGGGGGAGCCCGGCCGCGGGTCGCAGCAGCACCGGCACCGGTGCCGGTGCCGTCGACGGGGGAGCTTGCTCTGAATGCACCCCATCGCTGACTCTCGTTTCCGATGCGGTACTAAAAATGAAAATTTTGGTGCTTTGATTGATGATCTCTCAATCAATCAAGAACCCAAACCGGAGGATTCAAAGAGGAAGGGAACCGGAAAAGCAAGCAATGGACCAGAAAAGACGCGAACAGCGACCCCCGTGTGCTTTTCCCTGTTCGAATTTCTGCCTACTCGGTTCTACACACACCGACTCGGTTATACACCCATTTATTCACCGGCAGATAGGGACCCCTGGGCCCCACTGGTGTCCTCCGGCGTCGTTGTCCCCCCTCTCGAATTGGAAAATTGTTTGTTGAGTCGGGTGCTCCGCGGTGAGGGATTTTGGATTTGTTTCGATTTTAAAATTGTCAGAGGGGCACGAGGGGAAGGTGAGCGTAGCGTCGAGACGTTGTCGTGGAATTCAACATATTTGGGTGGGAAAAGACGCGCGTTTTTAGGGGGCAAAGGGACAGTTGCACGTGAGCAATGCACGCCCTGGTTGCTGCTCAATCTTTTTATGGGAAAAAAGGGGGTGAAATTCTCTTATTTTCCATTATCTGGGGAACTTTTGAGGTCAACGAATTACAAAGTCAACTACATACAAGTCAAACTTTGTGAGGCACTGGCCTAATGAATTCACTGTACCCTGTGACTTCGAATCAAATCTCTTAACTGTCTAGCTCAATCTCTTGTGTGAATCTTTGTGCATACAAGAAATTTCGACATGGAATATGGAATTACGAGGATACAACTTACAAGCAAAAGCTAAGGATACCTAGATTACAGGTTACATGAACATGAAATATATTATTCAACATTATCAGCAAAAGAGGAGAGTATTACATACAGATTGAATAACTGCAACTCATTCAGAGGAGAGTATTACATACAGTATAACTCGCTGTTGCTATCAGCAACGTTCGTCACAAGAAGCGAGCTACATTGCTGCGAGATCCCTGGATACGGCTTCAGTGCCGGTGCTACCTTCTCTGTGCTCATCTCCACCAATTCGTCAAGAGAAATGTCAGTTTGAACAGAATGCATCGGTAGATAGCCATCTGAGACGAAATCGATCCCCAAATCCTTCGCAACTGTATCACTTCTGTTAGATATAACTAGTCCCTCGTCCTTATGGGCCGAAATGTAAGCTTCAGAGAGTTCTTTCTGTTTCAATCCCAACAACTGCCAGCTGTAAATCCGCCTGTAGATCACAGCCCACCTCGGAACAATATAATAGCATGAACCTCGGAGGTCAAGTCCTGCACCCTTCTGTAGCATGACAGTTGCCTCCGTCGCGGCTAGGTCAGAATGCAACAGCCGAGTTAATTGGGTCAGGGAGTGAACTAAGCACTCCTCGATAGCCAACTTCTAGTTGTGAAGATCCGAGGCTGCTGATGAACCCTTGTTCAGCCAAGACACGTTGTTGGGGAAACTGGGAAGTCTACAGCCCTTGATAGCGTTAATAATTGGCTCGAGTCTCTTCTATCTGAGCTCCAACCTATTCATCGTAAGCACATTTCTGCCACTAATTGTTCTTCACTTTGTAGGGAGAGAGGAGATAGATGAGATAGAGGAAGATAGCACAGAGAGCGAAAGACAAAGAAAGCGAACGGTGCATTACAGCAGGCCAGGATATGTGTCTCGGTCGACCGATGGAGAAAGTCGGTCGACCGCCAGGTCGACCGGTGTGCACGAGGTGCACAGGATTAGCCCTGTCGACTGTGGCATAGATCGGTCGACCGCCCGGTTGACCGACTTAAAGCAGTCTGCTCTCGGTTGGAGACGGTTGACCGGACCGGTTGACCGTGGCATGGGTCGGTCGACCGACCGACAGACACATTTTCTGCTGTCCTTTATAGATTCAGATTCCTTTTCTGATTAGGATCGAATTCAATTGGGATTTCCTAATACCCTGGGACTCTGTGACTATAAATAAGGGCTAGAGCCGTCACGTATTGTATCCCTGAAAATCCCCTGAAAATCTCTCCTGGAAATTCCTTGAAGAAGAAAGAAGTTGTAATTGATTGTTGAATTAACAAAAATCTCTCTCCCCTTTGCCCCGAGGACGTAAGCACATTGCAGAACCTCGTTAAATACTGTGTTGATTGCTTTTCTCTTTTGTTCTATGTTCTTGTGCGTGTTGAGTACATCTCAGGCTGCTTCTGTCTCTGTCTAGTTGGTGAATTCCTCAGAGAGGTTATTGTCAAGGGCGCGCGCAACACACTTAACTTCTCAAGCAGGCTGAGTTCAGGACTTGGCCAATGGGTCGGATTTGTAGAAGCTGCAGCGATAATTTCGTCTGCCGAGAGATCCAAGGCTTCATTGAATACCGAGATGCAGAGATCTGGGCTTACTTCGGCAGCTTTCAGATTCTCAAGGGAAGCAATTGAATGTCGGACGTGACTGAGGGCCAATTCATGGGTACTCACCAAATGAAGCACGGGCTGAAGAGGTGAATGATCAGCCAGCCACCGGAGACCTCCTTTCAACTCACCATCATCAAAGAAACTGTTGGCATGCTCTGCACGGCTGCAACCATGAAGAAAGATTACAGCCAAAGATCTTATCTTTGTTCTGTCTGCTTCGTGAAGGTCAAGTCTGTTGATCACACTGACTGAAGGATCAGCGATGTTTTCCTCATATGAATCAGTGTACAATATCAGAAAAGGCAAGCCGGCTCCAGAAGGTATTGACATTAGAAGTTTATGAAGCTGAACTCTCTGGATATCCCATGAAATACTCCCTGATGCTAGAAACAGCAAACTGCTCGAACCACAGCTATGAGATCATCTTCACAAACTGGCCGGTTCACGCCTAAACTAGTCTCCCTAAGGATAGATAAACAGCAAACTCGTGACAGACTACTTTGAGTGTCAGTCCACTTCTTCCATGTTGATAGGCCTGGTGAGAAAACTAATAATTCATCATCCATCCCCACATAGGGTCCCATTATCTTCGAGTGCAACCATCTGAAAGCCAAATTATAGGTTTGGCTCTCCGTACTAATTGCATGGAGGAAAACAAGCTTCCAGGTTATGCACTTAGCATCAGGATTTCTTGTGATAAAAACTAGTGCGACCATTTCTGATACGTTCAGTCTTGCCCCATGATTTCTCCAGTTTTCCAAATCTCTCTCTCTTGCAACATAGTCAATGTTTAGCTCCTCAGTAGCATGAGTCTGTAGCTTCAGCAGAAAGTAACAGTAAGTAGCTGTATTAATATTAAACATATAACCAAGTGAAGAACTAGTGAAAAAACCTCAGGAACTCACCACCCCACTTTGTCGCCGGACAGGTGGTCCTAGTGTCAGTGAACTTAATGCCATATTTGCCAGAAGCTCTCTGTGCTCCTGAATTTCCCTCAGTACAGATCTTTCTTTCCATTTTCTGCAAAATTGAGACGGGATGATAAATGATATAATCGGGGATAAAAAAACAAATAATAAAACATAACATAGAAAATCAATGCAACCTTAAGATCAGTTTCACAGCCTTTCTCTGAAAGCTTCATCTTTCTGGTGTGATACTAGCATGGATGCTTCATTCCCTGGCTTTTCCTCTAAATCCCAGTGAGGAATTGCGTTTGCAGCTTGCAGGTACTCCAGCTTGAACTATACTTCCTTCACGGTTTGTCCAGGTGTTCGGAAAAACGTCGACAAATCCTATCGATTTTTCCTTGTCGACACGCTTAACAGAATCATCCTCAGATAAACAAGTAGCCTCCTCAGGGGCTTCTATCATTTCTCCATCGGTCTCCCCATTCTGAATGGCAAGAGGCACATCAATTAATTCATGATTGTTCTCTCTATTCCAAATTGTTGGTAATAGTGCTTCTTCAGGTGATTGTGGAGATTGAGCGACAACTGTCGGAAGATTCCACCATAAAACCTAGCATCTCTTTATCAACTCCATTGACCCAACCTTCTTTCTTAGAAGGTTTTGTTCTTTGATCAGCTACTATAATGATGGATTCAGTTTTCTTTTCCTCAGTGAGTTCTGAGATTGCTGAACCAGATCTGACATATCATCCACAACACTCATTGACTGCTTAAGGTGAACAAGTTGTCTGGTAATCTGCATCACGGTTAAGGAAGGAACCTTCTGTAACCATATATAGCTCTTCATATCTCCTTAAGAAGCCATGATATTCTAGGAGACTTTCTATGTCTTCCCCATGAATAGGAAAAGAAAGGATTGTTAAGGAAGATTTGCACATGCATCGGAAGATTATGCAGATGCAACAGCTCAATAAATTTACCTCCATACCCAGCCATTTTACAACATGTGAAACAGGAATTCCTTGGTTATTCTGAAGACCGCTGTGCAAAGAGGCAAGAGCTCGGGTCCTTAACCATGAAAGAGAAAAAAAACTCGAGTTAGAGCACATGCATTTCCAGAAAAGCTGTAATAATACTGATAAAAACTTAAAGAAGAAGAATGGTTCAAACATGAGCAGTTACTCCAAGAATTTCTTGGTTATATTAGGTCTACTGTTAAAGAGCACAAAATCTAAATAAATGGTGTCGCCTTTGTGGTTCTTATCTCCTATCTAACTACATAAGAACTATCAGTGCACACAAAATCTATTTGAAGCCTACCAAAGTATCAGACGTGATTTTTCAAACTTCAAGCAACCACAGTTGAATATAATCATGAGATACAGTAGGACTGATTTCCCAACTATAGGGTAAATTGATAAGTAAGTCAAACTAAAAAATTACTTATAAAGGATGCCCAACTTCAGTAGGAGCATCAATATATCCTATCTAAATTGTTTATCATGAGGATGAATGATATTTGATGTCTTAGACACATGCCTGTAAACGTTTTTATCTTGTTATACCACAAATCAAGGAAGAATGAACTCATATTCTAAATTCTAATGTCAGAACCCTCCATATTGGAGCTGTAAACCACTTCTTGTGGGGTCTCAAAAGTATTACAAAAGCAATTTGTTGACAAGGGCAGCCTATAGGCTTTCAGTTTCCGCAGGTCTCTTGTAGAGGTTTGATTTCATTGGTTTCCTTGAAGCAATTAGTTTCCATTTGATTCCTTGAAGCCTACTGAACCAAGTTGTTTAATATATAAAAATAAAGAAACCTTGAACTGTAATCCTTTTATGTAAAACCTCATTCACCTTCATCAAGACAGACATGTATCAGGGAACTATGTATGAAAAACCCTTGAATTGAAATAACAATGATCCATATGAATTTAGTTGCTAATCCTTTAATGTAAAAACTCATTCAACTCCACCAAGACATGTATCACAGAACTATGTATTATAAAACCTTGAACTGAAATAACACAGATGTATATGAATCTAGTTGCTAATCCTTTTATGTCTCACACCCCTCCATTTAGACATGTCAGAGAACTACAAGAAGCATACAGAAAGGGAAGAGTCTAACAGAAGCTCTCATCAAGAGACTTCATAATAATGGTAGGGTTAGATATTGAGAAGAGATTATACATTCTAAGTTTTCAAGACAAGTCTCGAAAGGCAATTCAACAGGATCTTAGCTTTTGCCTAAAGCCTTCTCTGATATAGAGTCATTGTTGCATGCTATAACTCGACATAGAGCATATTTCTTACAAGAAGACTCCAAACGCTTTCATCATCCTGACCTATATATTAGTTGGATTCTTTATAATGAAAATAATCATGAAAAGATCTTCTGCATCATTTAATTTGTTTGCAGTTGCGTCAAGCATTTAAAATGTGATAAAAGATAATGGAAGGGACTTGAGCTTCTTCTTTTTCTTTTTAACATCTGTTATGCTTGTACCAGTACTACACAGATAGTCCATCTGCAATATGCTGATGATGCTCCAGGGTCTGATGATAATATTATTACACAACTTAAAAGAACCCATCATTATTCAAAGGCATTATATTTTCCACAGATACATGCTGAATTAAAGTGCAACACTGCAACTTACATCAAGAAGCCACAAAATGTGAAGCAGGAATTAAAGAGACTTCAAATTAAATGGACAAAAAAGAAACTAAATGTGAACTAGAACCATTTTGTTGCCAGAAAAACTAATGTTGATTTACATATAAATATTACCAAATACCTTCCAAAGCGAGCATCAAACAGGCCTGTAGGTAAGTTGCTTTTCTTGCAAGATGGAAGAAGGCAATAAAATTTCCGATCCGACAAGCTCTGAAATGATGAAACCATCACATTATTCTTGAAATTCAACAAGGTATTGGTAAGCAATAACTGACAGCAAACTGACATTCTTACCTTGCAACAGCTCTAGCAAACAGGAGTCGTCTTTGCAAGATCAAGTGAGGGTTCTGAAGGTTCAACCTACCAACGAAACCCACATTGGGGGGGGGGGGGGGGGGGGGGGGGGGGGGGGGGAGAGAGAGTAGAAATTAAATCCTTTCAGGAGAAAAGCTCACTTTGTACCCAGGGCGTTTATCTAACTTGAGGAGTGCATAATAACCCCGAAATTTTTTCTCAGTTGAAACAGACTTCCCCTCTTCCTATGACCTTCATACATTTGAAACAATTCAACAGATGTCTTATTCATCTGTTCAATATTGAGATGAGCATCAAACCCCTCACTGAAACCCTCTCCTTTTTTGTATTCACACAATTCATGCATAGCAACAATGTGGAGTCTTATCTAGTGAGAGAGAAGAAAAACAAAACACTCAATCCATGATGCATAATGGAATATTAGGAAAATAAACATCCCTAGTAATGAATAATACCATTTGCTCGAGCAGAAGAGTTGCTTCTTGATTGAAAATGTGCTGCATCCTGAGGTCCATCCTCACTGCTCTCATCCTATCCCACAAGAAGTTGTAAATACCCAAAAAGTTTTCAGTATAAGGTTGATCCAGCAAATTAAGGAGATAATCAACTGTCTTCCGCAACACTGGAAAAGGCCTTATCAAGTCAGCTTCTCGTTCAGCAGTCCTCTTATACTGTATGAATCAGATAAGAACTTCCATCATGCTGCCTGCTATCTGGCAAAATGTGATTTCAGAACTATGTCCAAGAAGGCAAGAAGAAAAAGTACTCATAACAATCTTTTTAACAGCGAGAAATTTGGTTGTTTGGTCTCTTTCTCCATCTAAACGCTCAAACTTAGCAAGGTCTCCTTTCCTCTCACGCTCCTCTCTTTCTGATTCTGTAGAACAAGGGGGGCACACCTTACATATTAATTGGTTCACCACAGCTAGTCAAGGATTTAATGAAAGGAAAAAGGCTGAGATTCTCCTCGAGGATTAAGTAGTTAATTTAGAAACATTTGCAGGAAACAAGATCATATACCTGGACACATATCAGGGGATTGCCCAACTACAAGTTTAGATGACCTTCAGCGTTTATAATCAGATACTACACCCGCGGTATCCCAAGCTTCTTCAGCAGGGCTGTCAGCATTCTTCTGTTTGTCTAATAGAGCTTGATCGTGCTTATTTCCTGAAAATTTGGATCTTGTAAGGTCATCTCGGGATTGCAATAGTTGGCTTAATTCAACATTGAAGCGAGCCAACCTCTTTGCCTTTCATTGTGTTTCCCTGCAGTTTACCTTTTTTTTTTCAAAATAAATAAACCAACCTAAGTTGAAGCATTAGGCACATACCAATTATCTAAGAAAATAAATGAGCTAATGGCGAGGAGAAAAGGTTAATATACCTCTCAGAATCAAGCAGAATAGAAGATGATGTGGAAGAAGCATCAGCAGACTGTAAGGGAGGAGACCTGGCCCGTTTAGGAGAATTAAGGTAAGCAGGCCGGAACGGTGACAAGGTTTCAGCAGAAGATGCAATAACATGAGATATTTGATGAGAAGGATTAGCAGTAAAGACTGGAGACTTCCTTTGACTCCCATTCTTTTTTTTTTTTTGGGGTTTGGGGGGGGGGGGGGGGGGGGGGGGGGGTTGTTTACATCATACCTTTAGGGACAATTAACAGAAATGGTTCATTAACATACATAATACATAATGACCACGAAAATAGAAGGAAAAAATATTAAAACGCCATGAGTGAGAAGCATGAGGGGAAACCAAAAAGTCCAACAGAGAGCAGCATGTGTAATGCAAAGGGATATACAAGTGTGAAGAAAATTATGCATTCATCAGCAAGTTTGTTACTATTAGTGAACCCATACAGCAGATAATTAGAAGAAACAACGGTTTCACGAGAGTACTAACATCCGAGCTATATCACCAGAAAATTCCAGTTCTGTAGAGAATGACTGCTTGCCACAGGTGAACGTCTTGTTTGCTTTGAAGGATCATCAATTTTACAATCCAAACAAAGAATTTACAATCCAAACAAAGAATGTGAATGATTTACTATACGGATTGCGAAGACAATTATCATAACATAAATAAATAACAGACACACAAACGTACAGATCATGAAAACAATTTACTTCAAATATCACAAGCTTGAACAGCTTCCATCCTTCTCGAAGGAGGTCTAGGACACTACTACAATTATTACAGTCTGATATTACCATGGTTGCAAGTTGCAACATAGGACTAGTTACAATCTAATATTACCATGGTCTTGGACCTTTGTCCCTTCTCCCTTCCTCTCAGGGGGTCTTGGACATTACTACAATTTATCACATCACAATATGATATTGGCATGACTGCAAGGACCGAGCTAAAGCTTGTGCTGGCATACGTTCAGTGTTCTAAATGACCCACACAGCGGCCACAGCGGCTGGGAAAATTTATCGGGGATGGAGATATATCAAGGATATATCGGGGATATTTTCAAAAATCGAATGTCAAAAATCGGACTGTAAATATACATATATTCTTATCTTAAATGCATCCCAATAACGACATATATGCATAAATTATATAAAGCTATATAAAACATCATACTTATATGTTTAAGATATACTTAACTCGATAACTTGCATTAAGCCAATGAATCCATAATCACTAACCAAGTGTAGAATCTTCACAAATGCCACATTGTCACATCGCTCGAATTACCCAAATACCTAACCTAGAAATTGGGTGTAAAACGCTATATCGGGTTAAAAATTGCCGAAATTGCGGCCGATATATCAGGTCCATGCCTATTTATCGGCGATTTTGGGTGAAAAACGCTATATCGGTTTGGATGTGCCAAATTATTGCGGATAGGTGCTGTAAACGCAATATCGGCGCAATATCGGAGTTATATCGGGGATATTTAGAACACTGCATACGTTCTCATCTAACCCTATCCGAGTAACTTACTACATATACGATTCATGCTCAACAAATTTCAGGTCAAAGAAAACAGCAGGAATGCCAGCCCATCTACAGCTCATTATGGTCCAGCTTTTATCATCAATCACAAACAGAAGTCTTCATGCAGATAAGCTATGCTATAGAGGTCCGGAGTTCTTCTCTAAAATAATGGCTAACGCAACTTACAGACTTCATTTCAAAATGCAAACTGAATTTAGCATCAAAAGCCTAGAGATAAAAGCAACTGCCCAGGACACAGCACAAACTAAAAGTAGAAATCCCAGAGGAAATTATGAATAGCATCCTAGCCTGGCTAGTTTGCATTGCAAACTGCAGTTTTCTCATTAATTTTGCTACCATTAAATGAATAGGATCGGAGTTCCACTTGGCATAAAAGCCATATGTTATTTCAATTGACAAAGAACTGCATGAAGAGAAAGGCCCAGAAGAAAAGATGGTTCTGTTTTACCTTCTAGCATTGCCAGTATTGTGGTTATACATATCCAGAAAATTATCCTCATGAGATGGCAAAGAAGGTGACTTGGTCCTTTGGCAACATGAAGGTTGACCGGGCTGGTCCGAGAATTAGTCATGGCATCATGTGCATTACCATTAGCTGCAACAGGAGAAAGCCTTTGATTGTTTGCAGAAGGAAAGCTAGCTGGTTCTTTTCGATGACCGCTCAAACTTGAGGTGGCGGCCAGCCTGCATCCCAAAATATACATTATATTAATATTGTCTACACTCATCATCTATCCAACCCATCATTAATGGATTTCAACACAGGAAAAAAATAATGAAGTCATGTTTGAAAATTCCTAACAATTAAGAGATTCTTTACCTGTGAAGCAAGTAGTAACAGAAGAACTTCTAATTATAAGACAATTTGTTTTTTTTCGTAAGATCATACCAAGATTTCAGCCCACAAAATTTAAAACTCAAGACCAAAGTTCAAAGAATCAGATACTTCCCAATCATTATGTGCACACCAGCTTACTATTTATTTATTGACACATGAAAAAGAAAGGCCTTCAAAAACAATTCCCCCTGGTTTAGAAAGCGGCATGTTTGACATTTTTAAACTTCTGTAAGATTAAATAAAACAGACATGCATGCACACACATGGATTCTAAACATATGTACAGACGAACACTATTGTAATCCACAGAATATGCAGCTGCATATAATGACTGAACATGGCCATGGTTCATATGCGTCTGCATAAAGCACATATGGGGACAAGTATTTGGTTATCCAGACACATATGCAGCACTAATATATAATTCAGATGGTTATAGATACACATTTATTTTATTCTCCTCAGGCTTGTTCTTTGTTAATTTGTTATTGATTAGGTGTATCTTCTCTCTTCACTTGTATTTGACTTAGGTTTTAATGTAGCTTTTGTATCTACCATTAGTCATGACTCGTGTACTCATGAAGAGTTGTCATCACTATGTACTTTAAGGATATTTTAGACTTCCTAATTTTCTGATTGCTCCCTTTTTCTTTTCTTTTATAATTTTCTAGATTTTGAAATTATTTTTGAAAGTAATGTTTCCCTTTCCTGCAAAATGGTCCACCACACATGTGGACCTATATGTTGTATGCGCAGTTTATGCAATATGCAGATGTAAACTAAATATTGAGTGCAAACTTCTTTTAACAACAAGCTCCCTCAGATAAATGCCATATATTCTTACACATACATTAAAAAGAACCCTTTAAAAGGAAGCCTAAAAGAAAGGAATGGTTACCTTCTAACATTAGCATCAGGGGGATTATAAAGCCCCACAATATCATCTTCATGAGATGGCAGAGGAGGTGACTTAGTCCCTTTAGCAACATTGAGGCAGGTGGGTTTGGTTGAAATGTTAGATTCTCCATCTTGCACAGTGCTCCTGGCTACAACAGGAGAAAACCTTTGGGGACTCGTAATATAAGAATAATTGCCTGCTTGCTTCAGCTGATTGTCCCAACTAGAGGGCATGGCAGGCCTACACAATAAGAGACATAACATCAGATTGTATCTATGCATCTCATAAACACACGCACAGGTGTGCACACATGCTGAAAAGGATTATACTCGTGTTATCATTCACATTATTTGCAAATTCCAGCAATATAATCTCATGTGATCATTACAATGATTACACCTAGCAATGTATGATCACCAGTCAAAAATAACAACATTAAAAGGAAGACCAAAAAAAGGTGTTGCACAGTTACCTTCTTGCATTAGCATTAGCATTTGAGGGACTATACAGTCCAGAATATCTTCCTCATGAAATGGCAATGGAGGTGACCTAGTCCTTTGGCAACATTGAGATTATTGGCTTCGGTAAAAAATGTGAGCCTCGGCATCATGAGCAGTGCTACTAGCTGCAACGGGAGACAATCTTTGGGGATTCATAATGTAAGAAAGACTAGCTGGTTGACTTGGCTGGTTACCCCAATTGGTGACCTGGCAGGCCTACAAAATATTACATAATATCAGACTATCAGAGTTGTATATATACCCCCTTCCAAGCCGAGGGGGAGGACCACTGCACCAAACCCCCACCCCCTCACGCCAAAGAGAAAAAGAAAGAAGGAGAAGGGAACGGAAAGAAAAGAGTGGCCACCACAAGCACAGGCGCGCGCACACGGAGATGGAGAGGTTTGAGCTATAACTAGGAGAACAATCAATCAGACTGAGGTCAGCAACGCTAGAGAACAGAAGTATTACTTCTTCCTATAGCACTCATAACTCTTAATATCTTAACTAGGATAATCCACCGTGCTAATTGATCTTCATTCCTGAAAGTCTACATCTCTTAATCTTAGGATAATTAACAAGGTTCACTTTACAACTGACTTGATAAGGGTTTTTTTTTAATTCTCATTCTATGTGAATGATATGTGAATGATACATGTAGTGGTTGGATTTGTATCGTGATCAAGATCCTAACACGTGCCCCATCGCATCAGGGGCGTCCCAAGTGAACAACAAACTCAACATGCACAGGTCCATTTGCGGGCCCAAGTATCTCACGCCATGCCCCGGAGCCCACACTCGACTCGAGTCACCTGCACGGATCCAAACCATTAGGTCCCGCTCCGTGGCCACATCCATCCAGGACCATGCACCCAGATAAACTCAGGCGAAGCTATTCTGCTAGACAGAGGTCCCAGCCTCCGGGATGAAGTCTCCGTGACGAGGACTCTCCGCGAGGACAATCGCCTCTACGTTGGTTACAGCTCAGCGACAGGACACCCACGATTCTCAAATCAATTATGTTGTTAGATCATCCCCACGTTCAAAACATTATAACGCCCCTACTTCAATGCGGGCAATTATGCATTGTGGCGGATATCTCTGCATAACAATCCCAACAACAAAGCGACGTGACCTGAACGGTTATGAGAAAATCACGTGTAAATCGTTTCTCACGTGTAAATCATGCAAGATATGGAGATCCGAATATCTGTGCTCGCATTAACAACTCTGTCAAGCATAAATACACCTCGATCTCCATCGGGATAGGGGTTAGCTGCTGATCACTACCAGAAACCCTAGATATTGTAATCACAGTATTAGAATTCATTGTAATCCCCTAAAATTATAGTGAATTCTCCCTCTCCCGTGGTTTTTCCCTCCAAGATTTTCCATGTAATTCTGTTTGTTTGCGATGGCTCTCTTCTGCTCACTCATCTACAATTCTTGAGTGTGGAGAAATTCTCCGAGAATTTACCTCCACATTTTGGTGCTTCTATTGAGATTTCTGAGTCCACACTCAAAGTTCTCCTATTTTCAAACCCTACCTAAACCTCCCTCCTCAAAAAGCCTCACCAAACGGAAATGACCCTATCAACGAAGAATAACTCCCGAGCCGCTACCTCAGCCGCCTCGAAGGCTGATAGGGGCCCATGGCCCACTGACGGTCATCCTACCCATCTCGAAGACTCCAGAGAAGGTCAGTCTTTCCGCCTACTGACCTAAGAGCAGAGGTCAACGGGCACGGGACCTAACTCCCGTTGAAGGTTAGCTCCCCCAAATGCTCGCTAGTCTCTAAAAGAAGTTGGACGAGCAGCGAGCGGAAAACAATTCGTGAATGTGAGAAGGCTGCTCTCGAAAGAGACGTAGAGGGATGTGATCAAAATCATCTCATCACTCAAATTGAGATCCCTCGAAAATCACAGTCCACTAGAAATCAGGGGCAGAAGGATCTCGGTTTACCCCGTCACCTCTCACAGCAGGAACCATTCATTGAGAACAATCAGAGGCGTGCTATATCTAACCCTTAAGTGATGATGAGCACTCCGAAACTGACCCCTACAAGGCTCCAAAGGTCCCTCACATTGAGGGCATTAAGGAGATTGTTCAGAAACAAGATCGAACAAGCAAGTCACTAACTCCGGAAGGAGGCGGAACCTTGCGGCTTGAGAACCTTCGATTCACCACTCTCAGAGGAAATCACCTTACCGCTTCCCCAAGAAGTTCATAATACTGAGCTTTGAGTGCTAGTCTGGAGCTAAAGACCCCATCCAGCATCTTCGGCAATACCAGAACAAGATGACGGTCCATTCTCACGATTACGATATATTGAGTCACGTGTTCCCATCCAGTCTCAAAGGTGCCACCTACGACTGGTTCTACTCTCCTGAGGCATTCGCTCTGAAGCTTCGAAGAGGTGAAGCAGGCCTTTTATCACCAATACGCTTCTCGACGAGAGCTTAAGAAGAACGTCAATCACCTCCTCACAATCAAGATGAAGCCCAGAGAGAGCCTCAAACTTTACGTCAATTATTTCTAAAGGCAGGTGGCCTTGGTATATAACTGCAATGATGATGTGGTTGCCGCCACGTTCATCAGTGGGTTACATGTCACCACTCCTTTTACAAGCATTTGGTGAAATAGAAGTCACCAAGATGAAGGACATCATCTTTCGGGTACAGAAGTACATCCAGATCGAGGATGCGACCTGGAGCCCAGTCAATCGCTCTTCTTAAAAGGGGAGTGAGGGAGAGAAGCCGAAGCCACAATCACCTTCCCAAAGAAGAATCAGAATCGGGCTTCCGACGCAATCAACAAACAGACCCCGTGGAACCCTGTGAAGGTTATCGGAGAGTAAACCGAACTGTTCCGTGTAGACCCCCAACATCCGGAACGAGCTCTCCGGATCGGGGTGAAGCTTAACTTATTCAATGAAAAGATTCACTATTGCACTCTCGTCTCTTCCTCAATGACATTTTAGCAGAGTTTCAAAATCTTATTATAACTCAAAAGAAAGCTCCAACAGCCTATAGCGAGTCTCACCCTGATGGCTAACTCCTACAGCCTATATCGATTTCTCACCCTGACGATTATGCCCACACGGAGCTCTGACAGTCACTCCGACAGCCTACACTGGGTCCTCACCCTCTCCTAAAAGAAGCGCTCCTGACGGTCACTTCGACAACCTATATCGGGTCCTCACCCTGACGGTTAAGACCTACACAGAGGCTCTCTTGAAAGACGAAAACGCTCATAACGGTCACGCCGACAGCCTACATTAGGTTCTCACCCTGACGGCTAACTCTTACAGCCTATATAGGGTCCTCACCCTGACGGCTAAGACCTACACGGAGGCTCTCCTGAAAGACGGAAGCGCTCTTTGACGGTCACTCTGACAGTCTACATCGGGTCTCATCCTGACGGCTAACACCTATACGTAGGCATTCCTGAAAGGCGAAGGCACTTCTGAAATGCGAAGGCGCTCCTGACGGTCACTCGGACAGCCTACATCAGGTTCTCACACTGACGGCTAACTCTTACAACCTATATTGAGTCCTCACCCTTACGGCTAAGACCGATACGACGGCTCTCCTAAAAGACAGAAGCGCTTCTGACGATCACTCTAGCAACCTATATCGGGTCCTCACCCTGACAGTTAAGACCTATACGGAGGCCCTCCTGAAAGACGAAAGCGCTCTGACGGTCACTTCAACAGCCTACATCGGGTTCTCACCCTGACAGCTAACTCCTACAACCTATGTCGGGTCCGCACCCTGACGGCTAAGATCTACATGGGGGCTCTCCTGACGGCCACTTCGACAGCCTATATCGAGTCCTCACCTGACGACTAAGACGTATACGGAGGCTCTCCTGAAAGACAGAAGTTCTCCTGATGGTCACTCTGACACCTTACATTAGGTTCTCACCCAGAGACTAAGGATCTACTCGAAATTTTTCAGGAAGGCAGAAATCTCAACAGCCTATGTCAGATTCTCACCCGGACGACAGGCCGATAACCTTCAAGACTAAGTCCTAACGCCAACTCTAGCCACCTCAAGCAGGATACAATAATACAACCGCGATAATTGTTACAGCACGCAGAAAAGGCGAATCACTTGATTGAAGGTCCATTACATATGCATTGTCACAAAAAGGGGTACAAATGTCAAGCTAATTTATCTTTATCTACGCCTCTCACTCGTGCTCCCAACTTGACTCTGGAAGTGATGCCTACTCACTTCAAAACGAAAGTCTTGGGTCTTGGACTTCTTGCCAAAACACACGTTAAGAGCTCATTAGCCCGGCCACCTCTGCCCTCAGGTCCCTGAACTCGCACTCACGACGCCGTAGTTCTTGCTCAAATACTTGGATCCTCGCCCTGAGCTCAAGCTTCTCTTCGCGGCCTTGACCCTCTTGTGCCCGAAGAGAAGTAATCGTTGATTAACTTTCACGAATAACATCATGCAAGCCATAAGTGTCCTCGATCGCCTTCTTCAACTCCTTCAGCTTGTCCTGAAGAGTCTCAGTTAGCTCACACTCTTCGTCAGCTCCTTCACTAGTCGGGCCTGCTCCGTCAACTTTTGACCCATTTGGACAATTGGTCTTAAGATCATTCTGCCTCAATCGGTGGCAATTCAGCTCGCGGTCCAACTGGTAGATGAGACAGTCATGCAACATGAGCTTCACGCGAAGTGGCAACCCAGGCATTGATCGAAAGCGGCTCCTCGCCACCCTCTCCCGTCGAGCGTGCAAATAATCCAGCAGGGATCCGAGCTCTTTCCCAAGAACCAGGGGGATCCTTCTTCCAAGCCTTCAAAATCGTCGAAGTCATATGAGCTTGCGGAGTCTTCAAGGTCCACCACGGGTTCCTCAATAAGCAAGACACCCGCAAATTCACTTCTCGCATGACCTCCAAGACTTGGAGTGTGGCATCCATTAGCGCCCCAGGCAGTTCCTCTGAGATGAATGGTTGTCACTCCATGAAGAGTAGTCGTAGGCCCGACCAGTACTAAAGGTGCACCCACATCAACCTCCACAGTCAAGCTACAACCAACAACGAATGCAAATCAAAGTCTAAGAAAACTAGATGTATTGAATGAAATTCTTTTTCATTAATGACGAATATTACAAAAAAGGTGATCCCGGAGACATAAGTTCACTCAAACACTCACAGTGTCTTGTGGCGCCTTAGTAACTCCTAAAACAGGCTCCGTCTCGGAGTCTCGACGTGCTTTGGCCGACTGATCACCAGTGAGAGCTTCGCTGGTCAGAGGGTCCTGGGAAGTACCACCACCGTAGCCGTGGCGGAGGTATCAGGGATTGAAGGAACGTGAGGGGCCAAGGCTTCCACCATGTCTTGATTGGCACAGAGGCTCCTAATCTCGAGAGGATACATCGGCGCTTTCCCTTGCGCCCTGTCTGCATACCCATCTCGATACTTCATAAGCTTGAAGACCTTGACCTCCTTCTGCAGGCTTGCCATTTCCTCATCAATCTGCTTCCGGCCTTCGCTTTGTCGGCAAGCACCTGTTCTAACTCATGCAAGAAACCGTCTTTCTCGCCCTGAAAGACAACCTTCTCGCGGTCAACTTTAGCCTGGGCACCCTGATAGCCCAATTTGCAGCTTTCAACCTATGGGAAGCTACCTGGAGCTCGAAATCCTTCTTCTCCAGCTCTGAGTTCTTCATTCCCAGCTCCTCCTATGCCCTGGGATATCTCTTGCCGCCAGCACCGACTCCGCCACCTCGAACTCCGCACGAAGCCGGTCCAGTTCACCCTCCCGGCTTTGTTTGGCTACCAACTCGCGGTCCAAGTCAGCCTGAAGTCGGGCAAGCCTTTCATCTGCCTCCCTCTTCTCGAGGACAAGTCGTCAACCCGTCTTTGCAAATCAGCGTTGGTCACATTCCTCTCTTTCAGGGTGGCTTGCTGACGGCTTAAGAACTCGACAGTGAACACAAAGTTCTACAAAAGAAATAATTGGACGTGAACCACATGATTACCAGAAGATAGAGTTTAGTTTGAATTTACCTGTAAGAGCCCATTCTCAAGCTTCTCCGTTAGTACCTCAACAAGAGCGCCTCCAACTCCTCCAGTCCCCGGAGGAAATCTCCTTACCCGAGGGTACCTCACGTCTCTCTTTCGCAAGAGCAAGTCAGCCCAGATTTCACTCCTTCCAGCTCTGGAGCTGTTATCACGGAGGGAGAGGCCAACCCTGAAAGCCCGGCATTAGGACCGACTTCACCCACTTTCATTACTTTGAGCCCAGGCGACGTCTCGGAGTAAGGTGCGACCACGACCGTCCCTTCAATGGAGGTTTAATCCCGACGACACCCTTCGAAAGCATTGCCTCTCTGAGAATCTCAATCTTGGGGGATGGATCTGAGGTCCAAAACTCCGCTAGATAGTCAGAGTCGAGAGGATCGTGGACCCCGGCAGCTCTAATGTGCTAGGGGAGGCTTACTGCCCGGCTTCGTCTCCCTCTTCGGGATTAGAGCCTCCGCCCATTTCAACGATCATCCTCTCCAATTCCACAGTGTCAGAGTCGTAATTGATCCGGCATTTCTTCTGCAAAACAAAAGACAGAACCATTGAAATCGAACACAAAAGAATTCGAAGACAAATCAAAACTTACTCTCCCCATTCCCCAGAGTCTGTGGCTGAGAGGACGACTCCTGTGACTCCCCCCTCTTTGGCTGCTCTGCTCTGCTCGAGTCGGGGGCTTCTTAAGTCGCGCCTCAGGCTCCGGTGTCGCATTTCGACCGAGCCGTCACCTCCTTCAACAAGATGTCGCTCATGGAAGCACTCCCTTCCCGGTGGCAGGAGCCAACGCCTCGTCCCCTTTACCCAAGCTGAGGGTCTCGAACATGGTTCACAGTCGCGGTCTCGGCCGCCAACTCGGCGGGTACTGAGACGGACGGTCTCGGTGACTCGGATCGGTATCGGGCGATACGCGCAAAACGCTACATAGAAAGCTAAAAAAGTCTGAAAAAATCACGATAAATCTTAAAAAAATGTAGACATCCACATTCATGTATCACATGTCCAAAATATATCACCTAGCACACTAAACATAAAGCGAAAGTATAAATACACGCGTCGTCGGTTAGAAGCATATAAAATACATGCACAATATAGTAAATTGAACAAACTACATTCATAAATACATGCTAATGTAGTTATTTCACATTGAATTGCGATGAGGCACAAAATTATCATCATAATGCCGAATCGACCGAGTCCCCTGTTTTAAATATCGGCGATACGGCCGAGATATCGTCCGATATCTCTTTTTTGCCTGCTGCCGATACGATATGAGAAAATCGTTCGCCATATCGTTTGCAGCAAAAAAACGGCCGATATTTGAAATATCGCCCGATAAATTTCTCGATATTGGCCGAATAAATCGTCCGATATATCACCCGGTATGAAATAACTAATTATTGTACGACTGCGTGCAAATGTACATTATTTTTTACTGTCTCTGCAAGCATATTACATCATTTTTATAAGATAGATGATATGTATGACCCTAAAACCAACTCTCAATTATCAATATTTCATTATATATAGTGTCTAATATGAACGCCCGATATGCGCGCGTATCCCCGATATCTCCCCCGATATCCGATATCGATATGAAAAACCCCCATCCGATACGATTCCGATATCCGATATGAGAACCTTGACCGAGTCAATTCCAATTCTCGGCCTAGTCAGTCTCCTCTGAGTTGAGTCAACCGACTCGTGATTCGGACTCGTCTCGGAGTTGGCCGAGACGGATACGACTCGGCCGACTCGTCTCCGACTCGGCCGAGTCTTTGAACCATGGTCTCGAAACGACAGGGGCATGGAAGGCCTCTTCGGTTCTAACAACCATCTCCAGTTACGACAGTCGTAATCAATCTAGTACAGCTTCCAGATCTTTTCTGGACCTCGTCGAGATCGACGAACCACTCCTAGGAAGTGGACCCTTGTTCCACTTGTGGGACACGCCAGGTCCTGAGCTAAGGCAGCCTCGCATGAACCAGAGACGCGGACGATGGTCTCGCGCCATCTGTGGTCGCTATCCACCAGGTTAACGATCAACATGTCATATCCACTCTGAGGACGAAGGAGCGAGCGTCTTGATGAGTTTTTCTCATCCCATAGGTGGCACAAAACTCTTCGACCCTGTACGTTTCGGGGTGAAGAAAGCACAGAGGGTTTCAAAGCCCAAAACAGTTCGCCAGACCCCAGGTGTCAAATGCGAGGGCGGAATCTTGAAGGGCTAGGACATCTTAGACAAATGGGGTCAAGGGAAGCTTCACTCCCAAAGCCAAGATTTAGGGGGTGAACGTATACACCACCCGTAAGAGGCGATGTCGTGACGTCAGTTTCAGCAGAACACCACTCTACCTCAATATTGGAAGGTAGACGGATGTCGTACAGCGTCAAGTACTCCCGGGCTGACGATCGCTTGGTCGCCGATCTTTACCTGGCGCCGATCTTCGCCTGGCCATCTCTCTCTGACTCTCCTTCTCCCCCTCTCCCTTTCTATATCTCCCTCACTCCCTCCCACAGTCTCTCCCTCTCTCCTCTGCTCTCCCCTCCTCTGCCCCAATCTCTCTGACTGAGAGAAAGATCGGGACAGAGAGGGAGAGGGGGAGAGACAGAGGGGAGAGAGGGAGAGACAGATCGAGGAGGTGAGGTTGAGTGAGAGGAAGGAGAGGGCGAACAAGAGGGAGAGAGGGAGTGAGAGGAAAGTGTAAATGAGAAGGAGAGGAGTGAGAGTGCCAGAGAGAGGGAGATGGAGAGAGGGGAATGAGAGCGTCAGAGTCTCAGAGAGAGGGAGAGGGAGAGATTGAGTGAGACAGAGAGAAAGTGAGAGAGAGAATGACATGGAGAGTCTGAGTGAGACAAAGAGGGAGAGAGAGACAGAGAGAGACTGAGTCTCACCCTCTCTTTTGTTGAGTGTGCTAGGTCATATGTTTTGAATATGTGATACATGAATATTAATGTTTATATATTTTTAGGATTTGTCGTGATTTTTTTAGAATTTTTTGAGCTTTTTATGTAGTATTTTGCGTGTATCGCTCGAAACCAATCCGAGTTGCCGCGACCGATCCGTCTCAGTTCCGCCGAGTCGGCGGCCGAGACTGCGACTTTGAACCATGTTGTCGGCCTCCTTTCTTATGAAGGGCACGCGACTTAGAGATCGAAATCCATGACCTCTCTCGTTTGAGACCGACCCTCTTTCTTTCTCCACGACAGCTCTGCTCCTCATCTCATCTCCGACGACAATGGATATCCCTCCTCTCACCATTTCAAGGATCGATTGAAGGATTTGGATGCAAAGATTTCAGGCAAAAGAGAAGGAAGGCAAAGAGGCAAAAAGATGGAAGATTTTTAAACTTCGTGGAAAGCTCTAATTTTCAATTTTCCCCAATTTAAAAATAGGCACTGACGTTAACGCAATTATGACCTAGGGCTAGGGCATCTTTTCACATGTCCGCTAGCCCTAAATCTCAATCGTTGCGTGAAATTCCAATTTACTCTGATGGCCCAAATAACGACTACCTGCCCAGAGAACGCACGTGGAGTAGACACGTGATGCGACCTTTGCCAGTTTTTACAGACGCGACATTAAATGCGAGAGGACGAAGAGGCGCCTCAACTGCTCTCCCTCGAGAACTCTCCAACTACTCTCCAAAGTACAAAAGACGCTCTGACTGCTTGGTGAAGGGTCATGTCGGACGACAGGATTAGTCCGCTCCCTACCTCGCTCGGAGCACTCCGAGAAGGAGACGGAGGGGCTTCTATAGTGGTTAGATTTGTATCCTGATCAATATCCTGACACGTGTCCCATCGCATCAGGGCCTCCCAAGCAAACAACAAACTCGACATGACAGCAGGCCCATTGCGGGCTCAAGTAAAAAAGCATCGGGCCATGCCCCGAGCCCACACTCGACCGAGTCACCTGGACGGATCAAAACCATCAGGTCCCGCTCTGCGGCCACATCCATCTGGGACATGCACCTAGATAAATTCGGGTGAAACTATTCTGCCAGTCAGCGGTCCTAGCCTCCGTGATGAATTCCCTCCGTGACGAAGACCATCCATGACGAGGACCCTCCGCGAGGACAGTCGCCTCTGCTCTAGTTATAACTCAGCGACAGGACACCAGCGATTCTTAGATCAATTATGTTGTCAGATCATCCTCACATTCAAAACATTATAACGCCCCTACTTCAATGTGTGCAGTTATGGATAATGACAGATATCTCTGCATGACAATTTCAACCAAGTGACATGATTTGGGCGGTTATAAGGAAATCACAACGTGCAAATCATGCAGTTATGGAGATTCGAAATATCCACACTCGCATTAACAGCTCTGTCAAGCATCAATACGCCTCAATCTCCATCGAGATAGGGGTTAGCTGCTGATCACTACCAAAAACCCTAGAAATTGTAATCACAATACTAGAATTCATTATAATCCCCTGAAATTATAGTGAATTCTCCCTCTCTCATAGTTTTCCCCTTCAGGTTTTTCACGTAAATTCTTTTTGTTTGTGATTGCTCTCTTCTGTTCACTCATCTATAATCTTGAGTGTGAAGAAATTTCTCGAGAATTTGCCTCACAATACGTGTTCGAAATTGATAAAGTAACTAGAGTTTGCTTAGTTTGTACCCTTCTATCTTGAGAATTTTTGTTAAGTTCTTATTAATAAAACACCGGAGATTCTTACCTTACGGTTTTATCTAAAAAAAATTACTGGAGTTTGCTTGCGGTATCAAATTGATAATTCCAAAATTTCATCTTTGCAGTAACCAAAATTTCAGAAACTTTACTTGAGTTTATAACTGTGATCAAACAGCAAGATGCTCTCTCATAAGGGACTGTATAACTTTATCATAGGGGAATATATCACCCAAGAGAAATTTAAAAGGTCAAATTATGAGGAACCACCATTCCCCATTTGAATTTTACAGCAAGAAACCAGGTAAGCGCATACCTTTCTAGTTTGGGCGGTGACTGTTGCTGCCGAAACGATGGCTGAACCGCAGGGAACGAACTTTTGTTGCCAGAACTAGGGATAGGGCAAGTGCTAGTGTTCGGGCTATGGTTTGGTTGAGGAGGTGGTGGTGGAGAAGAAAGGAAGGTCTCGAAGGGAGTTTGGCCTTTGGGAGGGGCTGATAGGCCCGACTTCATGTAGAATCCCGCGAACGCCAGGCTGCAAGCACCGGATCAGAGCATTAAAATCCTAACCTAACCCTAAATTCGCTCTCGTCGATCAGCTGGTGGGGGAGAAGAAAAGAGCTTCAGAGCGAGGTTTCTACAGAGTGATTGCTATTTTTAATATGGAGTTTTATTTTAAAAAGAAAAATAACTTGAGAAGATGCATTTGGTGGGCCTACTAAATTGACCCAGCCTAAGCGGAAACACAATCCAAACCCAGCCCATTGCATCTTATTGTTGATATATTCTTTTTTTCACATGTGAAAATTAGAGATAGTGCCAAATTTTGGACTCTGAGAGTGGGGAGATGGAGCGCATTTTGTTCGGGGCATTTCGCTACAGCCCCTATGTCAAATCATAATTAGGAAAAAAACTCATCTTCTTATTGAGTTCAAAATAAATAAAAGCTTTTATTTCAGGTTTACTCATTTTATCAAGTCAAATGAGACTGAGTCTCGCGAGATCCATTCGGTTGAGAAAATCTCTCAACCACCTGATTGTATGGTTGTGAATCTCTCTTGCAATTATAACCATTGGGGATCTGAAGCCTATAAATAGACTCATCCCTCCAGCAGCAAGAGATATAGTATAACATAACATTCTTCTCATCTCCCTGTCTCATTCCATGACAGTCGGAAAGCCATTCTTTATCTTTTAAAATCTTCATTATTTTACAAACGATTTCATGGGGCAACTAATCTTCATCTAAGCAGAGACCTGCTCTTCTGTCTAAGGGCATGTGCTAGTGATTCCGATGAAGTTTTTACTGCTATGGAAAGACAGTAATCTTCACGTCAGGACAAGGGTGCAGGTTATTGTCTCCTAGGATAGCGACATGCGACTGCATTTCCCAGGCCAGCTTTTTCCATCTTAATTTATTTTCTGATAGTGACCTGCTAGAATTATTATAATTTTGTTTAAATCTGTGACAAGATTTTTATATTAATTTTATGAATTATATTTTTTAAATTAATAAAAAATATTGCTAGAAACTTTTATACAACAATCTTAGGAGAGGTACGGACTCTCAACCTTAGAATAGACCTATTAAAATTCCAACAGACCCCCAAAAGTTGAGACCTATTTAAATTCCAACAAACCCTCAAAAGCTTGAGTTTCTAGATAACTCAAAGGCCTTATTGTTATTTTGTTTTATCTTCCCTGAAACTCAAGCTTTTTTGGGGGTTGTTGAAATTTTAATAAGTCTCATAGATTCTTAGGTCGAAAGTTTGTGCCTCTCCCAAGATTGTTATATAAAAATTTCTAGCAATATTTTCTATTAATTTAAAACATGCAATTCATAAAATTAACACACAAAATCTTGTCACAGATTTAAACAAAATTATAACAATCAGAGCATGCCATTATCAGAAAATAAATTAAGATGAAAAAATCTGGCCTGAAAAATGAAGTCGTGATGTCGCTGCCCTAGGAGACAATAGCCCGCTCCCTTGTCCCGGCGTGGAGATGGCTGACGTCCCATAGCGGTAAAAGCTCCCCCGGAATTACCAAAATCTGCTCTTAGACGAAAAAGCAGGCCTCTACTCAGATGAAGATTAGTTTCCCCATGAAATTATTTGTAAAATAGTGAAAAAATAAAAAGATAAAGAATGGCCATTCCCCGTTGTCATGGAAATGAGACAGGGAGAAGTTAAGAGGAAGAAGAGAAGAAGGTTGTATTGTACTATATCTTTTGCTGCTGGAGGGAGGAGTCTATTTATAGGCGTCAGACCTCTAGTGGTTGTAACCGCAAGAGAGATTCACGATCACACAATCAGGTGGTTGAAAGATTTTCTCAGCTGAACGGATCTCGTGAGACTTGGTCTTATTTGACTTGGTAAAATGAATAAACCTGAAATAAAAGCTTTTATTGATTTTGAACTCAAAATTTCAGTATTCTTGTCAGGATGCATTAGAAGACACATCTTCTTGAACGGTGCTTCATTGCTTGGATGTTGTATGTGGGTTTGGACCCGATAATGGTGCACCGGTATGCAGTGGTTGTCTTTGAAGTGGCAGCAGTGTGAACACGGAGAGCAACAAGGAGGTGAGAGAGGTTGGGGGAGAGACAGATGAAGGGAATGGGCCTCAGAGGCTAATCACTTGGAACCTGATACATCGTCGGCTACGAAGCATTCCTCAGCTTGAGCCATGCCTTTCTCTGTTTATCTTTGTCGCACTCCATTAAATTCTCTAAACCCCCCATCAACTTGTTCCTTTTGTTTTACTATTAAAATGATGTTCACTGCAACTATTAGATGAAAACTATAAAGATAATTATCTATTGATGTATCGCATAGTAAATAGACCAAAACGAATAGTAAGGATCGTCCATCTGGTTCAAATATGGTGATTATCCATGAGTACAGGAGTAGGTAAATCTAAATAACATGCTTGATATTTCCCCACAAGTCAACACACATGTTTCATGATCAGTATTCTAAAAATCGGTTTCATTATTTGTGCGGTCCAACACTGAATAATGATTAATCGGATTAATCGGGAATTAATCGTTTTTGAAAATTTTAATATATTTAATTATATTTATACAACTACATATGAATATATACAGTTAATTATTGAAAATACCTAAATATATACAAGACAATATCTAGATATGAAGTTATAAACCATGATATGATGAACAAGACAATATGAATAAATAGTAAAAAAGAAAAAGTAAAAGAACTTATCTCTTCACATTAGTAATCCAAGATTTCAAATTTTGCAACATAAATATAAATCAAAGAACTTACTTACAAAATAAGATAAATAAAAAAATTAGTCAGTTTATCAATAAAAACATGGCTTTAAAGAATGATGGAGAAAGATTGCTAAATAAGTTAATTTGAAAAATAATCAAAAATAATAAAACATAAGTATCACTTTATGCAAAATATACAATAATAAAATATCATAATTCATTTACTATTTAATAAATAACAGTTCATCTACTATTTAATAAAAGATCATCATCAAATCATCAACATCACAATATAAACTACTTAGCGATCCAACACACACAAAGTGATAAGTTTTTCAAATAAAAAAAATATGAAATACCTAAATGATTAATCGGGGATTAATCAAATTAATGGTCATTAATCGGGGATTAATCGAAAATTATCATTTTGGACTCGATTAATCGCTCGAGCGCATAATCAGAGCGATTAATGTAATATTAGGCGGGCTGCCACTGAATAGGATTAATCGGCCGATTAATCCGATTTTTAGAACAGTGTTCATGATAAAATGATTCCATGTCTTCCGGTGGAAGAGATTTATAAAAATTGCACTTTTCCTAAAGCAACTTATACATCACTCTATAGAATTTATTATTACCCAGATAGAAACCTAAAATGACTATCTATAGTTATAACCACTAACAAGATTATGGAGGCAAAGTTAGTTGTTCAAAACAGCAGCAAGAAAGCTGGTTCTTCAAAACAACATTCACTTTTTTTTTGTCCTTGTTTCTCCTTGCTTGACAGGCTTTTAATGCTTGAACTTCTGGTTTGGAGAAACAAAAGAAATTTAAGCTCGTCAGCAGAAGCGAAAAGATATAAACAAAGGCATTGCCACATTGTTATTTAAGTCGATATCTTCGGAAAAAAATTATGCATGCAACTGGAAGGCAGAAGATAAGATAACTCAAATCATCAATTGTTTTCATACAATATCAGGAAACACAAAAGTATATTGCCACAGTCTACAAGGATAAAAGTATAAAACATTGATGCAATGCAGTACCACGAAAGATAAATAACCAGATAGTTCCATTAGAGCATGTTCAATGCACAAACGTACCCAACATAAGCACTGTTCGTGACATCATTATGAAACATGGATTTTAGGATGACTCGATTTGTCACTGTTCTTCAGAAAATATTGCAGCTCATATTAGGAGATTTAATACCCATGACATAAATTTGCAAAATCTCTTCGCCATTGTCTTCTGCTTAATGACAAATATTGATAGCATAGTTCTACTAAGAGAAAAAAAGAAAGTGGGTGTATTTGTAACTTAAATTTTCAACTAAACAATTTTAAACCTCACAATTACTTAGAAAATAACCAAACCCAGTTAAGTGGTAGTCTACCATCTTATAATTGATGTCATACGTAACATGTGCTCAGTGGCTCTCCTTGTAGGTAATTTACACCATATTTGGACATTTTTCATACCTGAATTTACTCCTGGGTCCATCTTTGCTCAATGATAGTTGTTCCTAACTGCAAACAAGATTGAGAATTGCTTTATAAATTTATTATAAAATATAAGAAAGACCTTACTTTACAGTACCAGCTAATGCAAAACAAAAGTTACCTATAAATTACAGGAAATAGAAATTTATCAGCCATTAGGGTGTGAAATAAACAGGATATGCCTAGTATACAGATAATATCAGATCATGTCAATGCATCTCCGCCCAACTTAAACGTGTCTACCAAGAAATAATTAATGAATCTGTTTTCACTTATTATTTCTGTTATTAGGGTTTATACTTTTGAACAAAAAATTACTTTTGATGTGCACTGTCTATGCTCCACATGCTAGTTGTTGATGTAACAAGAGGAGATGAACCTTCGTAGAGCTGAATGGAGAAGAACAAATTTGGGATAAATGCTTAGTTTTTTTTTTTTTTTGGCTAGTCAACTGCAACAAAAGAAAAACAAGGAAAAACAAAGGAAAAAAAAGATAAGCTTTACAGAGATCAAGTTATATTGTCAACTGAGCTTAGTTGTTGTTATATTGTCAACTGCAACTATCTGCAGCATAGATTTTGGAATAATTTCTTGTAGGATAGGCCGCCTCCCTATGTACATGCACATAAACATTTTGTTAGTTTCTATGGTTGTTAAGCTAGAAGTAGAACCCAAAGGTTCCCATAAACTCTACACTATGAAATGGTGCTAGCCTAATCATGTAGCCGATACATGCATTGCTGGAACTATTTATTCCTGAATTATCATTCACCGATCCACATACTATACTCATTTCCTTTAATTGATAGGAATACTCAAGTTGGACAGAATAATCATGATCAATCTGCAAGTCAAGAATATATTATCAAGAAAATTCTCCAAACGTATAAGAAAAATAAAATTAATATATGACAGCAATGACAAAAAAGCCTTCGCTTCAAAGTTGTAGAGGAGTCAGCTACATAAACCTTTTCTATACATTAACTTCTCTTGTGGGTCACCAGCTATGTTAGGCTAGCAATCACCAGATCCTTTTCTAGTTCATGAATCCAAGTTCAGTTTAATGTACCCCTAGTTCAAGCCACTCCAGTCTCCTTCAACTACAATCTCATCAGTCCCCTTACCTGGGCACATTCGTTGATTCCCCTGCACATGTCCAAACCATCCCAATGATTCTCCTCATTGTGTATCCTAAAACTAAATTGAAGTTCAAATTCTTAAATATGCACCAATTTCTAATCCTATCTTTCAGCATATTTCCCCACTCATCCATCTCAATACTCTAATTTAGGGGGCGGAGCAAGAGGAACAAGTAACTGCCCATCTCATGTAAACGGACAAACAATGAAAATCTACAGCATCCAACCACAAGTGGATTGAATGGTAACGAAACAAGAACAGTATTAGTCATGTTAAAGCTCCCTGATTCCATAATAATCAAAACTGATTAGCTACCATTCTCGAATTACTAATAACCTAGTAAGGATGTTCGCTTGTACCTATGAAACAACATCAAGTTCTTCCCAATGATTGGAAACTATAGAGACCAAGTAAAATTAAATTGGCGCGCGCGCGCGGACGGGGAGAGAGAGATCTTCATGTGAGAAACTTTCTCACAAGAAGGCCGTGAGAAAACTATATAGGAGTGATCATATGGATGATCCGAACCGTTCATCTTGATCTACATACTTTATTTAGGTTATCAATAAAAAAATCACACAATTCCGAGCCTTTTTACCCATGCAACAAGTGGTTACAAAACAGACGTTATATTCGCCGTAGAATAAAGATGTCATTTAATGCATGTGTAAAAAAAACTCAGAATCGCGTGATGTTTTATTGATAGCATATCTAGAGTATATAGATCAAGATGAACAGTTCGAATCATTTACGTATCGCTCCTGTATGATTTTCTTACAAAGCTTATTTTGAGAAAGTTTCCCACTAGATGATTTTCCTCTATGTATATATATAAGACCCAAAATGAAGGGGAAAAATAAAATAAAGACTAAAAAAAACAACATTTGCAGATGGGTAAGCAAATAAGCAACAACTACAAGTTGCAATCAATGAATTAGATTGATTCGGTAATCTGAGGTTAGGGTTTAAAAGGGAGGAAGAAAAACATTACCGGGCTGACAAGATTTCCAATTCCTGTTGGTTTGTAGAGGCATTCCTGAAACGACAAGAAAAAGGAAAATTAAACAAATAAAAAGAAATTAAAATGCGGGTCTTTGTGCTGGTCTTTAAAATGTTTGAGGGATTAAATCGTACCTGAAAAGATAAGTGCGAAGCACTCGTTGGGATGCTTCACGTTTTCATCCTCTTCGTCGGCGTCGCTCCGATGCAGCACGCCGCCGGCTCCTTCTGGGTCGACGAAGATGAAGTAGATGGACCAATCGCTATTTTTATTTCCACTGCCCAGCGAAATTGAAAATTAAGCCCAAAAATTGAAATTATTTAAAAAAATTGCAGGATTTAAACTTTAAAGTTACAATTAAAAATTCTAGGCCCGGTCCGGCCCAGGTTGTCCTTGTGGCGGGGCTCTGGGCGGGCTTTACCAAGCCACTCAATAGGCCTTCCAGCCCAGCCCGACTTCAGGGCCACAAAAGAATACCCACACCCAAAATGAAGAACACACAAGGAGAAAAGGCAAATCTCCAGCGAGAGAGAGAGAGTACATGAAAGAAACAAACAGCAAGCAATCAAAAACAGCTAACTCAAGCTCATGAATTTGATTTACCTGCTAGAATCTGAATTCAGGTACAAGAGGCAGGTCGTGTGCACATAAAAATTATTCAAATTCCATGAAACATCTCTCAAATACAAACAACACAATACAAGGGAAAAAGAAAATCTCACACTGAATTCAGATCACACTACAACAAAGAGTTCAACCTTCACTTGTCTCATTTCTTGTTACTGCCCGATGAAGCTTTCACCCAGGAATTTTTAGGAACCATGTCTCCATGATCTTTGGGCTCGTGAAACTGAAGTTCGAAACAGAGAATTGATCTCGGTATTCTGGATGGGCTTCTAGAAACCTCTCAACTTCCGTGGTGCTCCTCACCTTCTTCCCGTTGGGCATAATGTAGTGCGCGTCAAACTTTGAAAGATCCTTTCTCAAGACCAGATTCCTCTTGGTAGTGGCAGGTGTCTTGGGAACGTTGGGCCTGTCGATGACCCACAGACGGCTGGTGTCGTACTCTATGTCGCCGGGATCATCACAGGAAATGTTAGGATTCTTGTCGCAGAACCATGGATCTTCAATGAAGGTCTCCCTTATAGTCTCGTATTCTTCTTTGCTTGGAATTACCCTCCATTTTGAACATTTGCCGCATTGTACAGCATATAAGCCAACAGGGTCTCTGTATGTCTGCGATCTCTGTAACAACAGAGAATAAAAGAAAGAGTTGTTACCTAAAACGGCTGGTAACCTGTAGAATAAACATTTAACCAAAGATAAAGTGGAGGAAGACAGTGTTCTGGAACTAGCGCAAGGTAGTAAAAGCAGTAATTGTTAGTTTCATCGCAAGTGAGTGACCTTCCAGAAAGTCATCACACTGCGGTGTTACAAAATGTAAAATGCGAGAGAGTGCACAAAATGGATAATATGCAAATGCAACAGACTGGATACGCCTCCCCAAAATTTTTGGATAAGGATCCTGTTGTTATTGAAAGTTGAAACAGACTTGTCATCAGCTGCTGATAATGGGAGAAGGTAGCGCCGGACATACTTGCACATATAGAGAGGTTAGCATCCAGGGGCAAGTTTTTCATTTTCTGCTTGAAAACAAATGGCTAAAACTTCTTAGAGACACATTCAACAAGAAGCTAACAATAGTTAGCTGACCAACCTTTTCATTCTTAGATGCCCCAGAATTATCTTAGATATAATGCTCAAATATAATATGTTTGGCTCTAGGTTGTAATGTGTTTATAGTTGGATGCAAGTCCCTGGAGTAATCTATTTGCCATCCTTCTTTACAGTTTCTGTAAGTCTAGGAGAATTTTGAATAGTTTATCCTTTTGTTGTGGAGCTTTCACTGCATGACCAGCAAGTTTCCCTATCTGCTAACTGGCTTCCCAGAATTTATGACAAGCCCTTCTCTTGCCTATAGGTTACTTCTCAAGAATTTGAATTTGGCACTGATGGATTGACATTTTGCGCCATACATATTGATTACTTTTTCCATTGTGCATTATATTCTGTATCTACCCTATTTTTAGGGAAGAGTTTGTGCACGCATCCAGCCATGACGCATGAACCGAAGAAGATGAAGCCGCGCAACTCAAGTTTGATGCGAGCGATTCAGGGATTTTCATGTATTTTCTTTTATTTGGTTTTTATTAGTAGTTGTATTTTTTTATTTTCAGTACCACATCGCTTGTAGTTTGGAATTTCAATTTTGTAAAGCCTACTTAAAGGCTCTCATATTTTTAATACGGGATAATGAAGAATTTTGAAATTTTGTTCTGAGAGATTTGTGTTATCTCAACTTTTCTTTAGAAGTAATCCTAATTATCATTTAAATAAAAAAAAACCCAAATCATATTTCTTTCCCCCTCTACTCTCAGCCGTCACCACCCTCTGCTCTTCTCTTTCTTTCAATCTCTCTCTATTTCTCTAAGTTGCTTCTCTTTCACAGCAATCAAAAGAGAACCCATCTCATCTCTCTGATCTCTCTGTCTCAATCTCTCTCTCACCTTCACAGCAAACATCAGCAAGTTCACAACCAACATCTCAACCTCACGCCCGCGCGTGACGTCTTCATCGCCTCTTCTCTGCACGAGCCTAATCCAAAGCTGCCTCCACTTCCTTGCCTCCACCTCCGCCCTCGCGCCGTCATCTACCTGCGGCCCTCCTCAGCCTCCGCCCTCCTCAACCCCGCCATCTCCTTCGACGTCAACACTTTCACCATCACCCCCACCTTCTCCTCCTTGCGACGCCGTCACCGCCAAGCAAAACCTGTCCTCCTCTTGTTCCGCCATCTTCAAGCAAAGAAAAGAGAGGGAAGTTGGTTCAATTGAAGATCAGTTGAGTTTGGATCTGAACACAACCAATAGACCCGCATCAAAGGAGGAGAAAAGGCTCCAACTAGGCTTTAAATCATAAATTGACTGCTACACTAACAAGAATCGCGAGCTACAGTAGCGGATCCAGTCAGCACAAAGACCCAATAATTCAACCAGTTGGGTTTTGGGCCGTATCACATCCGGGCTCCGATTCAGGCGATCTTGGAACCGTTACAATCGTGACGACGAGCTCTACATATTGGCATCCTCTACAGGTCACTGAGATCTCTATGATTCTCAGTAGGTAACTTCTCTTAACTCGGTCCATTTACTTGTAAGTTGATATCTATCTCTATCATTTTATCGACTATATTTGTTGCCATTATATAGTGAGATTGTGAGAATTTGTAACCCTGTGTTTGCTATTCATATACATTGCATTTACAAGCTTGTATCATCGTAATTGAGTAGTTGCATCAATTTATCTGAGATTAGAACGATATCACAGCAATTGCACTTTTTTTTTTACATCCTTCTGTCTCTTTATTAGTTTTAATTATTTTTCTACCCAAGATCGTTTTGTTAGTGAAATGTAGCAAAGTTTGCTCTATCACCGATTTCTGATTCACACGCATTACACATTTCACATCATAGTTGGCCAATAAGAATCCCATCCACTTCAAAGTATACACGCTGCATCCATGCCAATACCAACAAGTGTGGCTAACAAACACATGCCAGACATATGGAACACACAATGTAGCCTCATTATTATTTTTTTTGTGGGGGGTTAGGTTGCAAATAATGTGTCAAAATGTTGAAGTCTTTTGCGCTATTAAAAAATTAAACGAAATGTCCTTTCAACACGCTAAAGTTTCATTTGGCTCAAATATTGCAAAGAAACTCTAACATAGGTCAAGTTTTTTTCTACTGTTCTATAAACTTGTTGAACAGCGAGGCATCAGGGGCTTGCATTAGATCATGGCTTGAGGGGGTTTGCAGGTTTCTTGTTTGTAGAAGTACTTGGTTCTAGAGCTAAAGGATTTCAATGAAGTTACTCATTCTTTCTTTGTCTAACAGATTGGTTTACTCGATCACATATGATAGGCACATACCAGAAAGATACATACATACATCAGCATGTAGTACAAACAAAAATAAATACACACAGAGACATGCAACTACATATACAATCATGTGCACCTCCACATTCCTACATACATATATACGTGCAACACACACTAACACACAGAATTGGGTATATACACACATACGTAGACAATATAGATACATAAGTGTTGGCCCAAGGTTACAATCCCCGTTTTATGGTTTTGATAATAACAAAACATATGTGATTATTTATACTAATCAAGTTCAAGTGGTTAAATTTATTTCAAGGTTTTAAGGATTCAAGGAGTTTCTTCTTCAAAAGGAAGGTGTTGAAGACTCAAGAAGACTCAAATATGAAATCAAAACTCAGTACACTCAAATGATGCCAATGGAGAAGCCCGATTGAAGATCTTGTAGTCACCTAGAGCCTTGTAAGAGATTAGTGTGTTAAACTGTAGAATATGATAGTAATGCTCAAGGAGTTACATACACAAAATACACGTTTTTAAAATATACAAGTTTTGGGTAGTATTGGTATTGTTGCATGTTTGGTATTAATACATGTTTCGTAATTTTTTCAAATTTTTATATCAAGTTTAGAACATGTATTTCATCTCCTATACTATGCTACATCACCCTTAAACCAATACAAAATATTTTGAAAATTGTTTGAATTTTAAAAACCCATTTTTTAGACTTTTTCAGGCCACACCGGTCGACCGCCCGGTCAGCCGTTGCCCAGTTCAGGCCAGCCGGGTCGACCGCCCGGTCGACCGGGCCTTTTGGCCAAGGGCGTGCACGTTTGTGCACGTCGTCGGTCGACCGAACGGTCGACTGCCAACCCTGCGATCGACCGACCGGTCGATCGACTGAAAGTCCTTTACTCTCTGTTTGGGTCGGTCGACCAGGGCGGTCGACCAACAATTCAAAATTATCTTTTTATATAAAGAGCGATCGACCACCCGGTCGACCGGAGCCAACGGCTCTTTTCTGGGTGACCTGTCGGTCGACCGGTAGGCCGCCAGATGGTCATAACGGCTAGTTTTTGAGTCTGTTTGTTTTTAGTGGGTTTCAACAGGTATTTTTTATTTCCAAGTGGCTAAACTCACCCCATATGACTTGGCATGATTTATAAATGTTATTTATTCATCACCTATATATGGGTCATGGGTTTTGATTTTTGACATGAAAAACAATATTCAAGTTTTCAAGTTGTTTCAAGAGAGAATAGTTTTCTAGCTTTCTATTTCAAAGTTCTTTCCTTTCCAAAGCTTTTTCAGTTGGTTTTGAAACTTCTAAAATCTCTTAAACTGAGTTTCTTCTCTCACTTAGCTTCTTGAGCATCACTTCATATTCTACTCTATGGGTCTGTTTGGATTTAAGGAATTGGTGTGAAGTGAGGAAGTAGGAAGTAAGATTTATTTCCTTTAGGAAAAAGGGAAATGAGTAGTAAGTTTTCTGGTGTTTGGATGGTTGTTGGGAAGTGTGGTTTGGAAAATGTTTTGTCGTTTCCGGTGTTTGGATGGTAATGAAAAGTGGAAATGGAAAAGTTGACCACAAAGTTGACCGCAAAATAATATTAAAATAAAAATTAATTAAGAAAAATAAAAAATAGATTGTAATTAGAATGCAAGTGAGATTTACATGACCAAAAAATTAACTGTTTTATGCTATAACTTATTATAAATGAGATTTACATGACCACAAAATTAACTGTAGCACTCTGAAAGTGAGAAAATGGTTGTGTAAAAGAGAGATGAAAAAGGGAAAAGGGGGTTTTCTTATTTTCCTTTTCCGGTGTTTGGATAGATAGGGAAATGAGCAATTATACTTCCCCACTTCCTCACTTCGCTCGGATTCCTTACATCCAAACACGCCCTATAAGAAGTTGTAAGAGAGTGTTTGTGGTCTTGCTAGTCACCAAGTGCCTTATAACCTATTGGTTTTTGAGATACCTCTTGTGTGGAGGTTTGAGTTGTTGGAGTTGGATACTCCGGTCTTGAGTAGACCAAGTTGTAATCCCTTTGGTGTAAGGTTCCTTTGTAGAAGTTCCCTTAGAGGATAGTGAAATCCTTCATAGTGGTGAAGGCGGGGATGTAAAGCAGTGACTCGAACCTCGGAACAAATTCTCTTGTGTTTGCGTTTGATTGTATTTGCTCTTTATTGCTTTACATTTTTAGATTTGTGATATTGTTTGTCTTGCATTTCATAATAGCTTTCATTCCATCTTTTTGTATTTCGGTTTATACTCATTTCAACAAGGAGGCAACTGAGCACCTCAACTCATTATCTAGAGGAATCAAAGAGGAGAAATTCTAGAGCCCTTCATAGGGAATTCGGCTTCAATTCTTGGTTTGAGTGACCGCTTGCATAACTCATCTTAACAAGTTTTAAAATTGCATTTGATTAGTAACACCTATTCACCCCCCTCTAGGTGTATTTCAATTGGTATCAGAGTTTGATCTCTAGTTTTTTGGCTTAACAACCTTAGAGAGATCCTAATTGCTAATCACCTTTTTCAAATTTCATTCTCATTCACATTAGTAAAAATGACCCGAAGGTATTAAGACCCCTCTCAAGTTTGATGGCCTTAACTTTCCCATATGGAAGATTAAGATGACCGTGTTTTTGTAATTCTTAGAAAGCTGGGTTGCAAAAGCCGTGACAAAACCCTTTAGTATACCCCTTGGTGATGAGGACACTTGGTCCGACATTGCTACTAAAGCATTTGATGCAAATGCTAAGGCATATTATGCCTTAATTCAAGCTTTGAATAATGATGACATTGCTAGAGTTATCCATTGTAAATCTGCATACGAAATTTGGACTCACCTTATAGTTACACACGAAGAAACATCACAAGTTAAGAGAGCAAAAATTGATCTCTTGCGTTCTCAATATGAAAATTTCACCATGCATGACAATGACACCATTGATGACATGGTAACAAAATTTACAAAAATAACTAATGATGTTGCTTCTTTAGGTGATGACATTGACAACGATCATAAGGTGATGAAGATCATTCGTGCACTTCCACCCTCGTGGGAAGTCAATGCTACAACTTTGAAGGAGCTAAACGACAAGGAGGAAATGGAGCTCATTCGTCTTATAGGAAACCTTAAGATCCATAAGATGGAGAGAGATGGCTCCTCAAAAGAAGAAAGTAATCGCTTTCAAAACCACTTCCACCATCTCCAACGATGATGAAGAGGAGGATGATGAAGAACCCTCCCTCCTAGTGAAAAATGTTAGGAGGATGTACAATAAAGTAAAATTCAACAATAGAAAAAGATGGTAAGGAAACGAAGAAAAAAAAATTATATGTTTCAATTGCCGGAAGCCAGGCCACATGGTTGCGGATTATTCGGAGAACAAAAGTAAACCTTCTACCTCTAAGAAGCCCTACAAAAAGAAGACTCTCAAAGCTACATGAGACTCGGAGAGTGAATCCGACGAAGAAGTTGACACGGCACATATGTGTTTCATGGCAAATGATAACACACATAAGGTAACATCCGAATCCTCACTTGATGATTGTGAATTATCTATGGATGAATTAGGTGAGGTTTTTGAAGAATTGTCTAATAATTATGATCTTCTTAAAAAGAAGTATTTAAAAATGAAAAAGAAAATGAAGCTCTCAATAATAAAATTGTCATACTCACAAAAGAAAAGGATGATTTGTCTTCCACACTCACATCATCACAAAAAGATTTTGATGCATATAAGATTTCGTGTAAAGCAAAATTTTTATTAATAGACAAAGATGAGATTCTATCTTAAAAAATAAAATTAACTCTTTAGGAGATGTATTAAGAAATGTGAATTTGATAAAGCTAAATTGGAGGCAATGTTTCCTAAGAAACATACCCCAAAGAAACATGTTCATACTACATATACTTCATATACCCACACTCCTAAATCATTACATTTACATACACATCATGTTAGACACACAACACAAATCAAACATGTTCACACCCCACACTCTCATCATGCCTTCATTTATGATAAAATTTATTCATCCACTTATTGTGGCCAAAAATGTCACTTAGCTAAATTTTGTTTTGATAGAATAAATGCTTCTAATAATCATATTTGGGTTCAAAATGCTAACATCAAAGGACTCAAGAAAATTTGGGTACCAAAATCAACAAATTTGTTACATGATATAGGTACACACCAAGGCTCTAAGACGTAGGGAGCGGTGGTCTCTTGATAGTGATTGCTCAAGGCATATGACGTGGGATATCAACAATTTCGCAACCCTATCAAGGTACCATGAAGGTAGCACCGTCACCTTCGAAGATGATTCCAAAGGAAAAATTGTTGGTATAGGTAACATTAAACTTGGCTCATCTCCCTTGATTGAAAATATTATTTTAGTTGATAGTCTCAAGCATAACCTCTTGAGTATTAGTCAACTTTGTGATAAAAGTTTTAAAGTGATTTTTGATGACTTAACTTGCAATGTTTTAGATAGACAAACCAATGCATCTGTACATTCCGGCTTTCGTGAAAACAATGTATGCATGATTGATATGTCAAATTTACAATGCAATGTCACATGTTTGAATGCCTTCAATGAGGACTCTTAGTTATGGCATAGGAGATTAGGTCATATTTCTTTTGACCATCTATCTAAAATCAACAATAAGTGGTAAAAGGTATTCCTTATTTGAAATTTGAGAAGGACCGCATTTGCGATGCGTACCAACTTGGGAAATAAACCAAGTGCTCTTTCAAATCGATCAAGGATATCATGGCATCAAGACCTTTAGAGTTAATTCATATGGATTTGTTTGGTCTTACTAAAACCAAAAGTCTAAAGGCTTGTTTGTTTCACCGCAAAACGTCGCAAGTCGTAAGTTATAAAATGAGAATGAGAAATGTGAACTATAGCAGGGAAAATATATTGTGTTTTACGGTGTTTGATTGATAAAGTGAAAGTGTAAATGAGAAAGTATATTGTATTTTACGGTGTTTGGTTGGTAAAGTGAAAATGTAAATAGAAAAGTATATTGTGTTTTACGATGTTTAATTGGTAGCGTAAAAGTGTAAGTGAAAAAGTTGACCACAAAATTAACTGTAGCAGTGATTTAAATATTATAAATACTATTAAATTAAATCCACTATTGCAAATTAAATTGTATTAATAAATTTGAGATAAAATATTAATAATCTTAATATTTTATTTATAACAATAATATTAATAAAATATTAGTATAATTAGTAAAATATTAACTAAATAAATAATATAAAATTTTAAGGAAATCTAAAGAACATTAATAAAATTTTAAGAATACTAAAAAACATAAATATTAAAAATCTTAAGAAAAATAATAAAATATAGTTATAATATTATAATATTAAAAAATACTTGAAAATTATTATAATATTAAATTTTATTATAATATTATTGTAATGTTATAAAAATATAAAATTAACAAAGTAAAATATAATTATAATTTAATAATAAATTATTATTATAATATATTATAATAAATTATTATTACAATATTAACATAATAAAATATTAATATAATAATAAAGTATATTTTAATATTAATAAAGCAATTATTTATATTAAATATATATAATTAAATATATAGTAACTTTATATTAAATTATAATATAGTTATATTGATAAAAATATAACTCTAAATAAAATAAAAAAAATTGGTATAAGTATAATAAAATAATAAAGTATTAAATAACAATATTAAATAAAAATATTAAATAAATTAGTAAAATATTAAATATTAAAACAATATTAAAAATAATAAAAAAACTAAAGATTAAAAATATAAAATAATTAAATAATTAAATAATTAAATAAAAATTGAACACTATAAAAAATATAAATATTTAATAATATTAAATTATATATTGATTATCAAGTAACTGCTTTGACTGCAAGTGTATTACAAGTGGAATTTACATGACCACAAAATTAACTGTAGTAATTGCAAGTGAGAAAATATGAGTGTAAAAGTGAGATTTACATGACCACAAATTTAACTGTAGCAACTGCAAGTGGGAAAATGAGAGTTACATTTTGCAACTTGTTTTTCAGCGAAACAAACAGCGAAAATAGAAAAGAAGTTTTACGACTTACGATTTGCGGGGTTTTGCGGCGAAACAAACAGGCCCTAAGTGGGAGTCATTTTGCTTTTGTATTAGTTGATGATTTTTCTCATTTTACTTAGATTTTCTTTTTAGAACATAAAGATCAAGCCTTTTCACATTTTCAAATGTTTAGAAAGAGAGTTGAAAAGGAAAAAGATTTTTCAATTTTACGTATAGAAAGTGATAGAGGTGGTGAATTCATTAACCACTCCTTTATCACCTATTGTGAAGAACATGGAATCAAACATGAATTATCATGTCATAGAACTCCACAACAAAATGGAGTAGTTGAGAGGAAAAATCGTACTCTATAAGAAATGGTTAGGATAATGATAAATGAATACAGGCTCTCTCAATACTTATGGGCCGGAGCAGTAGTAAACACATCATGTTACATCTCAAATAGAATTTACTTTTGCAAAAATTCTAAAACTTCTTTTGAAATTTACTATTTGAGAAAACCAAATGTTTCTTATTTTAAAATTTTTAGTTGTAAATATTTTGTTTTAAATACTTAAGACAATTTAGGTAAGTTTGATGCCAAATCTTATGAAGCTATTTTTGTTGGGTATTTATAGTAAAGCCTATAGAGTCTTCAATAGATCTACTTTGACTATTGAAGAATCTATACATGTCAAGTTTGAGGAATCTAATATTTTTGTGAAGAATGTTGTAGAGATCAATTCCTTAGGTGAAGACATGAAGAGGATAACCTTGAAGGACTCACTTATACAAGAAGAAAAGCCAAAAATTGTACAAGGTGAAGTTCAAGGGTTGAAGTGGAGCCAACACAACCACTTCCAAAGAATTGGAGATTTGCTTCATATCATCCCAAAGACCTCATCATAGGTGATGTATCCAAGGGGGTAACTATTCAATCCAAACTCCATAATCTTTGTGACCATTATGCTTTTATTTCTCATATTGAACTAAAGAACATCATCGAAGACAAGGGTGACTCATTTTGGTTGCTTGTCATGCAAGAAGAGCTCAATTATTTGAGCACAACCAAGTTTGGCATCTTGTCCGTAGACCCCATTATAGACCAACAATTGGCACTAAATAGATTTTTAGAAATAAGTTAGATAAGTCAAGAAATATTGTTAGGAATAAAGCTAGGTTAGTGGCCCAAGATTACACCCAAATCGAAGGTATCGATTTTGAGGAAACCTTTGCACCCGTAGCTAGGCTTGAAGCCATACGGATAACACTTGATTTTGCTTCCTATAAAGATTTCAAACTTTTTCAAATGGATATCAAAAGCGCATTTTTAAATGGTTTTATTGAAGAGAAAGTGTATGTTGAACAACACCCTGGTTTGTTGATCCTACACATCTGGATTTTGTTTTCAAACTAGACAAACCTTTATACGGTTTAAAACAAGCTCCTAGAGCTTGGTATGAAAGACTTTCAACATTTCTTATTTCTAATAGTTTGTAAAAGGCAAAATAGATACCACTTTATTTACAAAACGTGTGGATAATGATATTCTTATTGTTCAAATTTATATTGATGATATTATATTTAGATCTACAAATGAAAACTTTGCAAAGATTTTGAATCATGCATGAAGAGTGAGTTTGAGATGTCTATGATGGGCGAGCTAAACTACTTCCTTGCACTCCAAATCAAGCAAAAGAGCGATTAAATTTTTATAAATCAAGCCAAATACACAAGAGAACTCATCAAGAAATTTGGACTTGAAGGAGCAAAAACAAGCAAAACTCCATGGCTACCAAAACAAAACTTGATAAGGATGAACAAGGTATAAATGTAGACATTAAACTCTATAAAAGCATGATTGATAGTTTATATATTTAACGGCTAGTAGGCCAGATATTATATTTAGTGTTGTTTATGTGCTAGATTCCTATCTTTTCCTAAAGAGTCCCATTTGATTGCGGTAAAACACATTATTATATATCTTAAGGGCACTATTGAATGTGCTTATGATATCCGAAGACTGGACAATTTCTATGACGAGTTTTTCGGATGCTGACTATGCTGGTTGTAGAGTGGATAGGAAGAGTACAAGTAGAACCTGTCAGCTTGTAGGAAATTATCTTGATTCATGGTCTTTCAAGAAACAAAATTCTATAGCCCTCTCAACCGCCGAGGCGGAGTATATTGCGGCCGGGGCTTATTGTGCGCAAATCTTTTGGATGAAATATACTCTCCTTGACTATGATTTGCATTATGATCATATTAAGATATTTTGTGATAATACTAGTACTATTCATATAACTAAAATGCAAATTAACACAGTAAGACAAAGCACATAGAAATTCGATATCACTTCCTTAGAGATCACTATGAGAAAGGTGATATTGAAATTGATTATGTTTCCACCAATTTTCAACTTGCGGACATTTTACTAAACCACTAAATTATAATAGATTTTCATTCATTTGTGGTGAATTAGATGTTTGTATTATGAATTCATAATTTTTTACAAATACTCTTCAATTCTATTTGCTCAAAGAACAATTTTTTTTGACATCTTTTTATACTTTACCCTTTTTGATGCATGACAAAAGGGGAGAGATATTTTGAGTTATTAAATGTTAGATATTTTAAGTTATTAAATGTTATTAGATATTTTTAATATAATTCATCTTTCTTTACCATGCACGCTATTAAGATTTATTAGTATCATTTTTTATATGCATGAATGTATGACTTGCTCATATTGTCAAATTCAATATAAGTCATAATGTTTCTTTTCATGCACTTGATAGATAGCAAAATTTGAAGGGGAGCTTTTCAAGCTCTTTCACATCTCTTATCTTAAATAACTCACATGTTTTGTCATCATCAAAAAAGGAGAGATTGTTGGCCCAAGGTTACAATCACCCGATTTTATGATTTTGATGATAACAAAACATATGTGCTAATTTATACTAATCAAGTTCAAGTGGTTAAGTTTATTTCAGGGTTCTAAGGATTCAAGGAGTTTCTTCCTCAAAAGGAAGGTATTGAAGACTCAAGAAGACTCAAATACGGGATCAAAACTCAGTACACTCAAACGATACTAATGGAGAAGGCCGTTTGAAGATCTTGTAATCACCTAGATCCTTATAAGAGATTAGTATGTTAAAGTGTAGAATATGATAGTAATGCTTAAGGAGTTACACACACAAAATACACGTGTTCGAAATATACAAGTTTGGGTAGTATTGGTATTGTTGCGTGTTTAGTATGAATACATGTTTCGTAATTTTTTTCAAATTTTTATATCAAGTTTAGAACATATATTTCATCTCCTATACTTTGCTACATCACCCTTAAATTAATACAAAATATTTTGAAAATTGTTTGAATTTCAAAAACCTATTTTTTAGACTTTTTCAGGCCATACCGGTCGACTGTTGCCCAGTTCAGGCTAGCACGGTCGACAGCCCGGTCGACCGGGCCTTTTGACCAAGGGCGTGCACGTTTGTGCGCGTCGTCGTTGACCGATCGGTCGACCGCCAACCCCTGCGGTTGACCGACCGGTCGACCGACTGAAAGTCCCTTACTATCTATTTGGGTCAGTCGACCTCGGTCGACTGAGGTGGTCGACTGACAATTCAAAATTATCTTTTTATATAAAGAGCGGTCGACCGGAGCCAACGGCTCTTTCTGGGTGACCTACCGTTCGACCGGTAGGCCGCCAGATGGCTATAACGGCTAATTTTTGAATCTGTTTTGTTTGGCTAAACTCACCCAAATGACCTGGCATGATTTATAAATATTATTTATTCATTGCCTATATATGTGGGTCATGGGTTTTGGTTTTTGACATGAAAAACATTCAAGTTTTCAAGTTGCTTCAAGAGAGAATAGTTTTCTAACTTTCTATTTCAAAGTTCTTTCCTTTCCAAAAAAATTTCAGTTGGTTTTGAAACTTCTAAAATCTCTTAAACTGAATTTCTTCTCTCACTTAGCTTCTTGAGCATCACTTCATATTCCACTCTATAAGAAGTTGTAAGAGAGTGTTTGTGGTCTTACTAGATCACCAAGTGCCTTGTAACCTATTGGCTTTTAAGATACCTCTTGTGTGGAGGTTTGAGTTGTTGGAGTTGGGTACTCAGATCTTGAGTAGACCAAGTTGTAATCCCTTTGGTGTAAAGTTCCTGTGTGGAAGTTCCCTTAGAGGATAGTGAAATCCTTCATAGTGGTGAAGGCGGGGACGTAGAGCAGCGGCTCAAACCTCGAAACAAATTCTCTTGTGTTTGCGTTTGATTGTGTCTTGCTCTTTATTACTTTACATTTTTAGATTTGTGATATTGTTTGTCTTACATTTCATAATAGCTTTCATTTCATCTTTTTGCATTTTCGGTCTATACTCATTTCAACAAGGAGGCAATTGAGCACCACAATTCATTATCTAGAGGAATCAAAGAGGAGAAGTTCTAGAGCCCTTCATACGGAATTCGGCTTCAATTCTTCTTTTGAGTGACCGCTTGCATAACTCATCTTAACAAGTTTTAAAATTGCATTTGATTAGCAAAACACCTATTCACTCCCCTTTATGTGTATTTCAATAAGCACAGACACATTGAGACTTGCGTAAACATGCTGTCATGCATGCCTACATACACACACGAAGAGGACAAGGAAGCTGATTCGCGTAAGCACTCATAGAAATAGAAGGTGGCGGACCGCAAGCGCCTCGTCATGGTATGAGTGGATCAGGGCTTCTGTATCTATTAATGGTAGATCAGTTCTTACTTCTTGTAAGGAATAATGTGGCTCGCAAGACCGTTAGACAGGGAAAGTTCGGATCAGGATGCATGATGGAGTTTGAGAACGATGACTGATGTTAGGCACAAATCAACATCCCACTTTTGATGTCCCATTTGCAAATTATGCTGCGTCTTTCAAAAAAAGGGAAAAAAACAAGGGTTTACATATATACATGCATATACACAAACACATGCACGCGCACGTACAAAGTACCATAAGTCATATCATATTATCGAACGATGCCATCATGGCTCATTTATTCATTGGTACTCTTAAAGGGGCCGCCTTTGAATGGCTCATGAAACTTCTTGCCGGGTCGATTAAGACATGGACCGACCTCGAAAGTTGTTTCTGGCTCGTTTCTTTGAAGACGATACAGAAATTTCAGTGCCAACTCTCCTCGCAGCCAAACAAAAGAAAAGAGAGTTTATCAAGACATTCGTCGAGAGATTTCGAAGCATGGCGCTCCGTTGTGACCCAATCTCAACTGGTTGAGATGTGTCATCATAATCTACAAACTTTCCTACTCGCTCAAATGGAAGTAGCAGAATGTCGCACTTGGAAGCAGTTGGTGCTACAAAGCGAACAGGCAGAAGAGACCGTCGCCAAGATCAGGGCTGAAGAAAAAGACAGCAAAGCAAGACCTGATAAGCCAATGCGACGAGCCCTAGAGTCGTCTTCTCAACCGAGAAGAAGAGATACTCTGACAACGAAAGTCAAGTCACCTTCGAAGGCCCAATTAGTCAGAGAAATGGCTCCTGGCCAAGCACGTGCCAATATACTGTACTCCTTTAAAGATGAGCATGTGGTTTCTTTGTTCAAGTTACTCCAAAAGAGTAACAGACTCAAATTGTCGGAGATCAGACGTCCTGAAGAGCCAGGGAAGACTGATGATCCCAACTACTGTTTATATCACAAGATGCTGGGGCACTCTACCAAGATTGCTGCATCTTTAAAAATGTGCTTCAGGCTCTGATCAATGCGGAAGAATTTAAACTCCGTCCAGAACAGGAAAAGGTGACAGCTAACATAACATCATCACCGATTCAATTCGGACGGAGCCTCCCGCTAGCGCCAACCGGAGTAGTCCCCATCTTGAAAGGGGAACTAGAAGTGATCAATACTAATCCTCACAACCAGAAGAAGAAAGGCCTCATTCCAGTGCCTACTCGAGGGAAAACAATGTGGGTCCACCCTGACATTATTCAAAGCCGGCAATGGACGACTGTCACAAATAAGAAGTCCAAAGGTAAAACCAAAGCATCCTCCAGTAATGTGGTGAGTATCTCTACAAGAGAAACCGAGGAAGATGTCGCCTCCCTTACTAGTTCGGGAGACGAGGAATCTGCCTTTACTGCTGACACAGGCATACCTCCCACATCAAAAACTCGATCTGGCAAGCAATACCTAAAACAGTATGACGAGCCGATGGTAAACTCCCCACAGCCAGCTGAGGAAACAAACGAGCAATCCACGAAGCCATCCATGAAAAAGCAGAAAGAGTTACGGTATGTCTAAGCTCTTCAGAAAAATGGTGTAGGACCTTCAACTCCTTTCCGTTTTGATGTCTTGGCTCAATTAGCCAACATCCCTGCTCGAATCACTCTCTATGAGCTCCTAAGACTTTCCAAGTCTACAAAGGATGCTTTAAGAGAAGCATTAGAATATGGAGAGATTTTGGTGACCCAGATTCCTACTATATGTGAAGAGAAAGACGACAACCATTGTCACCATATCTCGAAGCAGTTTCCCTGCATCACCTTTACCCCAGAAAACATGCAAGTTAAAAGGAAGCATGATAGACCCCTGTACTACACGGTACATCGGATCGTCTGAAGTGAGTTGTATTCAGGTTGATCCGAGATCCGCGTTGAGCGTTATGCCCCGCAGGGTCATGCAGCATTTGGGGATCCCCGCCCACCGGTTAAGTGCCACTCAGACAACCATCTATGGCTTCAATGCCAATGGTATGTGTCTGATGAGAAAAATCAAACTCAGGAGTCAAATTGCGGCTTTGAAATCCGAGGTGACATGTCATTGACGCTGACACCTCGTACAATCCGCTGCTGGGACGACCTTAGATTCACCACAATGTCATCGTCCCATCTACTCTTCATCAAGTAATGAAATCATTGGTGAAGATGAAAAAATGAGAATGTTAATTGCCGAAAGACATCCTTTCATAGGAGTTAGAGAATTATTTTATAGATTCCCTCCTTTATTAGGATTCTCTTGAGGTTTTGATGAGAATCTACACCTGAAAAAATCCGACTCTGACAACGAAGTAGATACAGAGTCAGAAGAAGACGAGTGGCTCTGGGAAATAAATCCCATTGTAATGAGCATTGATAAGCTCGATTTTGATACCGTTAATGTTGAAGGCGAGTGATTTATCAATGAAGATTTAGATTTGGCTTACATTTCTACATTTGCTTCGGATTCTGTACCGTCAGACACTAGTGCTGACGTGGGCAATGATCTTTGGTCAGCAATGAATGCTTTAACATCATTGCACGCACCAATAAAGTCATCTCTTGTTACGCGAAAAGATTGGAGGCGCACACAATGCTCTCTTTAAAATACAACTAAGCGAAAGGGTCAAAACCCGATTCTATTCGGGCGGATCGAAACTAAGCCTGTAGCTTGTGAAAGCTCAGGAGGTAATTCTGAGTCTCCACAATTCCTCCATTATGGACAAAATTCACGTCACATGATGGAAAGAATGGGGTATGATTTTACCAAGAAATCAGATCTTAATTTCGGTAAAAGAAAACGAGCACTACTTCGTTCATTTGTACCAAAAGGCAAAGACCCCGATTACTACCACAAGACTCGAAGAGGACTCGATTATGTAACTAAACCAGTCTCATCAGATTCCGAATCTGAAAAAGAGATCTATCATGACAGCTCATCAATAACGTTGTTGTGGGACTCAGATGTCAATGTCGGTGATATCTTCGAAAGTCTCTCAGTAAACATGGTATTAACCAGTCATTTGGAAGATGACGGAAAAGATACATTTAATCAGTGTTCTAAATGGCGGCCACAGCGGCTACATCGGCCGGAAAAATTTATCAGAGATGGGATATATCAGGGATATATCGGGAATATTTTCAAAAATTGGACGTCAAAATCGGACTGTAATATACATATCTTCTTGTCTTAAATCGCATCTCAATAAGATAATATATGCATAAATTATATAAATCTACATAAAATATCATACTTATATGTTTAAGATATACTTAACTCGATAACTTGCATTAAGCCTATGAGTCCATAATCACTACCCAAGTGTAGAATCTTCAAAAATGTCACATTGCCACATCACTCGAATTACCCAAATACCTAACCTAGAAATTGGGTGTAAAACGCTATATCGGATCCAAAATCGCCGAAATTGCGGCCGATATATCGGATCCATGCCTATTTATCGGTGATTTTGAATGAAAAATGCTATATCAGTTTGGATGTGCCAATCATTGCGGCTAGATGCCGTAAACGTAATATCGGCGCAATATCGGGGTTATATCGGGGATATTTAGAACACTGGTCATATGACGTACCAAAGTAGACATGTGCTCTCGCGCACGCACATACAATAATTGGGGAACATGTTGGAATCAAAATGAGACTGACATGAAATTCCATCATCTATCACAGATATTCTCCATTGTTCGAAGTAAATGGTCTCGACCCAACACAAAACACACGCAAAAATAGGAACATGCTAGCATGGGAATGGGACTAAAATGAAATTCCATCGCCCATCAAACATGTAGGCATGGTTTGTCATTAACCATTAGAGGAGAGAAATGTAAAGCGGGATTTCCCCTCATTGCAAAAATTTAAACAACTCGAGAATCATAGAAAAAGTTTAAAGTGATTACTCTGAATCTACAAGACACAAATCTCAAGCAATGATTATATAGTTATTTAAGAAAATCCAAAAAACTAAATTTGTTGTTAGGTACCTTGGTTTCTAGCCTGCACTAGAGAGATGAATGCAATTTTTCCACAATAAATGTATCACCTTCACCTCTTCTTGTAGACTCATCCAAATCAATAACTTACAAAGGCTATTCCTTAATTTCTTAGTAGCATGAGCACTATGTTAACTATGATTCAAAGCCGCCGACTCGGTGAGCACTGGACGGATCGCTCACGGCATCTCAAATCGGTCTTGGGCGACACTAGGGTTCAAAATATACGTCGTTCCGATTCTGCTCAACTGAGACAGAATCGAACGGCGCTCGCCGGGCCGAAACTGCAACGCGAGTCAATAGACTTGGTGTGGAAGAGACTGACTCGGGCCGAATAAGTTCCGTATCGGTCGACTCAGCTGATATCTTATGAAATCTGTCTGACTCGGCCGAGTTGGGCCAATTCAAAACCGAGTAAAACCCGAAATCTTCAGTGTTTCCCGAGACGAAGACTGATAAAAAGCAAAAAAGAAAAAAAGGAAAAAAAACTCAGCAGGGTCAGATCTTGTCGCCTACTCTGTTTGTTGTCGTCCTCCCCTCCAACTCCAGGTTCGATCCCTCCGATTTCTCTCTCCCCTTTAGCTCCAAGTTCGACTTCGATCTCTGACCTCGATCTCCAACCTCGACCGTCGACATCGACCTCGACCTCCACCCGAGAGCAGAGAGGAAGAGAGGGGAGAGATAGATAGAGAAAGATGGGAGGGAGGGAGAAACAGCCTCCCTCTCCCTTCTCTCTGATCTCTCTTTATCTCTCTCCCCTTCCCTTCCCTCCGATCTTTCTCTGTCTCTCTCTCCCCGTCTCTTCCCTCCTCCGCTCTCTCCCCCCCCCCTTATAACCTTTCTTTTCTTTTTTAATTTTTGTTTTCTTTAGATTTACCCCTCAAATTTCATATTTCTAAATTTGCCCTCTCAAATATATATATCCTATATTTCCTCCTCACCTCATATTTTCCATTATTCTCAAATACTCATTTCCATTCAATTTCTTTTGACTGAAAATGATCATCATGTGCCAGATTGCTATACCAAATTCATCCAATCTCAAAATAAATTTATTTTGGACATGTGATACATGAGAAAATTGATGTTACATGATGTGAAACGGTGATTGCGTGTGAATCAGAGATCAGTGATAAAAAAAACTTCGCTACGTTCCACCAACAAATAATCTTGAATAGGAAAATAGTTAAAATAATAATGAGGCATATGGATTTAACAAAATGTGCAAGTACAGTTGTACCATTCTCAATCTAAAATAAAGATACAATGACTCAGTTACGATGGCAAAAGCTTGTACACTCAATATATATGATCAGCAAATACAGGGTTAACAAATTCTCCCAGTCTCACAATATTTGCGGCAGCAGATATAATTGATAAAATAATAAAGATGATTATCAAACCACAAATAAATAAACGTATAAAGAAAAGTTACCAACTGATTACCACAGAGACTACAGTGACTTGTAGAGGATGTCAATGCGTAGAGCTCGTCATCACGATCGCAACGTTTCGAAAATCACCTGAATCGAGCATCGGAGGTGAAAGTTACGCCTGAAGAAAAAGACCCCGCACTGGTGGGTCTGTTCTCGCTAAACCTGTACTATAGCAATTGGATGTTACTGTAGCAGGTGGGTAAATAATTTAAACCCGAAATCTTCTTCTATTTTCTTTGATGCGGGTTTGGGTTTGGTTTCCTCTTTGAAACCCAAATTGAATTAACTTCTTGTTGCAGGTAACAACGAGACTTGAGGAGGGAGAGGCGGTGCTCGTCGGCGGGTAGGTGATGCGACGGTGATTATTGCGGGAGAGGAAGAAGCCGGCAGGCGGGTGTTGCTTGGAGGGGCGACGTGATCAGTTGACCAACAACAGCAAACAGAGATGAAGAAGATGTAGGAAGGTGGCTTGGTGGTGGTGGCTGTGTTGGCGGCGCTTGGCGAGGCGGATGTTGGCGATCGTGATGGGAGGTACATAGTACTCGAGGGCGCGTGTGGGGCGGGATGAGGTCGAGACGAGGGTGAGGGCAGGTGGCGGATGACCTGCTGGTGGGTTCTCATGTTCGGGGTAGTACTCGAAGAGGAGGAGAGGAAGGGGATGGGATGATGGTGGTGTCGATGGAGGGGACGTGGCAGCACGGTGATGAGACGCCAGAGAGGACGAAGATGAAGAGAGATCGGTGAAGGTGTTGGTTGTTGTTGATTTTTCAAAGAGAGAGAGAACAGAGATTAGGAGAGGGTGGTGGCAGCGAAAGAAGCAAGGAGAGAGAGAAAAGGAAATTGGTTTAGGGTTTTCTTTAAAAATAGGAAACTAATCCTAATCAAAGTTTGAGATAACCAAAATCTCACACAAATTTGAATTCAAATTCTTCATTAATTATTCCAACTAATTCCAGAGTCTACAAATAGACTTTACAAATTTGTAGTTCCAAACCACAAACGATGCGGTACTAAATAAAAAAAATACAATATTTAACTCCTAATAAATCAAAACACAACTAAAAAATAATTTACATAAAATAAAATACATAAAGTCTTCAACTGCTTGAGTCAATCTGGACTGGTATTTTTTCACCTGCTTCAGCACTTGATGTCCGCATCACTACATTTTTTTAAGATTTGTCGTGAATTTTTCTAAAAAATTTAAGCTTTATTTATAGCGTTTTGCACATATTATCTGAGTCCATTCCGAGACGCAACGACTGATGTGAAACGGTGCCCGCCGAGTCGGTGTCCGAGACCTAGGGGTTCCATCGGATCGGATACGGATCAGATATTACCTGTACCATATTCATATCCGCACCCAAACTTCGGATACGGATACGGATACGGATATTGGCGGATGTGAAAAAATGATATCAGTATCCGTCAAAATCGGATAGCAGATACAAATCGGATATTAGCAGATCGGATGCGGATACTAATCGGATATGAAAAAAATGGATATGGTTAAAGATAAATTAAACATAAATACTTATATTACTTTTTATCTCATCTACTACAATATTAAATGTGATACTATGATATTATTGTGTACATATCAATACATTCATCGTATTCATTGTCATTCGACTTCTATAATAATAAATTACACGTCCTCTGGTGCTAAATGCCGATTCGGATGCCAAGATTGATGTCGAAATACTCAAAATATCTTGTCGTACTCTTGCAAGAATCGAATACTTTCCACTATTACTTTTTCACCAACTCAAAATATCAAAATTTAATGTCTTATTCTATTGAAGAATAGTCTCCTCCATACCGATATCATTATGAAGCACGCAACATTCGGATATCGGATCGGATACGAATAAGATATTACGTTTACCATATCCGTATCCGCACCTACCTTTCGGATACGGATACGAATACGAATATTGACGGATGTGAAAAAATGATATATGTATCCGGATTGGAGGCGGATTCGGATGCGGATATCAGCGGATAATCCGTATCCAGTGGCACCCCTACCGAGACCGCGACTTTGAACCATGGGCGATACACGCAAAACACTACATGAAAAGCTTAAAAATTCTGAAAAAATCACGATAAATCTTTAAAAAAATATATAAATATCAATATTCATGTATCAAATATCCAAAACATATCACCTAGCACATTAAACATAAAGCAAAAGCATAAATACACGCGACGTCGGTAGAAACATATCAAAATGCATGCATGATATAGTGAATTGCACAAAATATATTCATAAATACATGTTAATGTAGTCATTTCCACATTGAATTGCGATGAGGCACAAAATCATCATCATAATCATTTTCGCGATAAGTAAATAAACCGGTACTAGTACACATAAATCTCTCAAGTTGTAGTCTGTAGTGATAATCATATTCCACACAATAATGTTGGCCTAATATCAAACTCAACCCCTCCATATAACATTCAAGACTATAAGTCCCTTCATCAACACTATTGTTGCCCCCCTTATTGTCATCATCATCACCATCGACATCACTGCCATCACTGCCGTCATTATCATCACCATCTTCACCATCATCACTACTAGAACTATATAAAACCCTCACATATTCACCATCATCAGCTGCTTCTCTTATACCTCTACTTTCTTCACTACAGCACCTGTTTGGTTAAGGGTAGAAGTGAGGAAGTAAGGAAATAAGTGATAATAGTTCCCTTTGGAACTTGGGAATTGGTTAGTAAGTTTTCCGGTTTGGATGCTATTGGGAAGTGTGGTTTGAAAAATGTTATGTTTTTTCCAGTGTTTAGATGATAATATGAAAGTGAAAGTGGAAAAGTTGACCACAAAGTTAACCGCAAAATAATATTAAAATAAAAATTAATTAAGAAAAATAAAAAATGGACTGTAAATAGAATGCAAGTGAGATTTACATGACCAAAAAATTAACTGTTTTATGCTACAACTTATTACAAATGAGCTTTACATGACCACAAAATTAACTGTAGCACTCTGAAAGTGAGGAAATAGTTGTGTAAAAGAGAGAAGAAAAAAGGAAAAGGGGTTTTTCTTATTTTCCTTTTCCGGTATTTGGATAGATAGGGAAGTGAGCAATTATACTTCCCCATTTCCTTACTTCCGCCCACTTCCTTGCAACCAAACACGCCCTACGACGAATACCTTCATTGAAGAGGAAGAACATTGAAATGGTTTTTCCAACTTTTTTACCACTCTTCGATAAGAACATGTATTTGATTGTTTTCTGTTTCGATGAGAATATGTAAGGATCTATTTCTAAATTAAACAAATTAATTAAGTTTTTAATTAAATTTCTCTGTTAACCAATTAACAATTTTTTCCTAATTAATTAAACTTAACAACATTCACAAATTACTTAAATGTATTTAACATAATAATTAAAAGAGAGATATATGCAGAGAGAGAAACTTAAGAGATCTAGAGAGATTGATAGAAATAGAGAGAGGGGAGAGTTCGAAAGAGGGAGAGTTCCTGAAAGATAGAGGGGAGAGAGAGAGATCGGGAGGGCGAGTGGGAGAGCAGATAGACAGAGATAGGAGAGACAGATAGAGAGAGACAGAGGGAGGGAGAGAGGGAGAGGAGAGAGACAGAGGGAGATTAGGAGGAAAGAGGGAGAATAGGTTACCTGAGAAGAAGAAGAATGGCAGTGGCGAGATCTGGTGAGAAGAAGAACGGCCGCAAACGGCGCATCTCACGGCGAGATCTGGTGCGTTTGATTTTTTTTCCTTTCCCATCTTCCCCCATTTAAAGGGGAGCTTCACAGGCAAGCGTGAGCACAATGCCGAGTCGGATCCGATTCTGCCCAAAAGTGTGGATCGGGTCTCCCGCCGAGTCGTCTCCGACTCGGACGAGACTTCGATCTCTGATGTTAACCAATACGGTAAAGGTCTTTTTAACGGCCAAGTACTGTGTTCTATGGAATGCTTCCATCTTGTGCATAGTTTCCTTGTCATGGAATTTGGCAAAAAAAATTGGAAGACCTAATGCTAAATTGACAAAAATGGTCCTAAAACCTTTGTCAAATTCTCTCATTCAGACTTTGAAAAGACTTAGATAATAGATGATCAAAATGAGAATGGACATGAGATACCTTAAGTTGGATTTGTCTTACTGCTACAAGGGGGAAATACCTTATTAAAGACATGAGATTGTAACTCCTCAAATTTAATTCACAATTCGTACAACAAATTCCTAAATTTCTTGAGGGTAAATCCTTTTGATGGACGAATTGGTTGGTATCGATCCAAGGCAGAAGCAATTTAATTGCACCCAAATTCATTCTAAGATTTCATTTCTGAAATAAATTCTCATCAGAAGCTAAAGATTCATGACAAACATCTAAACTTTACAGCAATTAACAAGAAAAGGGTTTAATGATAAAAAATTAACAAGCAACTGCGCATCAATCTTCAGCTCAAATTTCATTCAAAATCTTAAAAAAAAAAAGAGAGAGAGAGTGAAGAAAGAAGCATACCTCCATTAATTTGAAGCAGCTCTCTCTGTTTTCTGGTTTCAAGAAGAAAAGGAGAGTGCTCCGTCAATTTCGAGGATGAGTAATTTTGCTGATTGCTGGGCCTAAAGTCCCCATCCCCACTGCCAGATAGGGCCGGCTTTATTTGGCAAGTATTGGGCTCTGGTGCGAGGCCCAACCAAAAAATTAATAACAATAAACATTGAACAATGAACAATAATAGCAATTAAAATGATGGTGTTAGCGAAGGTCATTGAAATAAGTTTTTTTTTTTTTTAATAAAATTCTATGTAGAACAATTTAATAAAATATGATGTAAATTTTAAACAAGCTATCAACATATTTATTACAAGACTTTTCTCCTTACAAAAACTTCTTGAGCTTGTTTTATTTTGCAGTTAAATCATTTTAACAAGCTTTCTAAAGTTAAATTTCTCAACTTTAAAATCCGATATTTATTTGTGTTTAGTGATCACTCAGAATTTACTAAATTGCTGTGTGACTCCAAAAGTTTGATAGCAATATAAAAAAATTCAATCGGACTAGAATAAAAAAAGAAAAGATTTAGCTGAAAAACAGATGAAAAAAAAGTGTGTGTATATATATATATATATATATCATTCCGGAAGGATTTGAATACGAATCTTTCCCACTCAAATACAATCCTCCGACAGTCGAATACAAGATTCACTCCGTTGAAGTTGATCTATATTATTTCAAGTATCTATACACCAAAATTCAAGTGTTTTGAATAATTTTTGCCCATGCATCAAGTAGGGAAAAAATGAACGGTTTAAATAGTGAGTTGGTTAGTTTAATAGTGTAGAATATTTTAAACCTAACAAAAATTGGTTTTCAAAGGTTTTTAAATATTTAGATCATGATCAAAATACCGGATCAAGAATTTGTATGTTTAAAGACATAGATCTAACCAACTCATTACTTTCGCCGTCCATTTTGCGTCGCTTGATGGATGGACAAAAAGTATTCAAAACACTTCATATTTAGTTTATGGATACTTGAAATAATATAGATCAACTTCGAGTGATTCATGTATTCAAATGTCGGAGGCTGTATTTGAGTGGGAAGGGATTCGGGTTCAAATCCTTTTGGAAGGACACACGTCTCTTTCTCTCTCTTTCTCTCTCTCTCTCCCTATATATATATATATTATATATATATATATATATATATATATTATATATATATATATATATATATCCCTCGCCGGGGCCACCATGGCCGTGCGTCCCCTTTTCTCTCTCTCACTGGTAATCTCTCTCTCTCTCTCTCTCCCATCATCCTCCCTCGCGGCCGGAAGCGCCGCCGCACCGCCGGCGGGCCACCCTCGCTACCGGCCAGCCCAGCTGGCCGGTCTGTGCGCAGACAGAGCAGCAGCAATATTGCTACTGCTAGTCTTTCCTTATTGGGTTTGGGTTTACCCAAACCCAATAACTCATTTGGATATATATGAAACCCAAACCCATTAGGTTAAACACCCGTTAACCCAATACCCATTAAGTTAAGTTTTGGGTATGGGTTATTGGATCTAAACCCAACCCGTTTGCCATCCATACCAACATCCAAACCCAGTAAAGGTATATTTGCAGAAAACCCCCTGTCACTTTTCTGTATTTGCATTTTAAATATTATTATTTACATATTTAACTCTTATTGTATGATTTAGTATTCGGGCGATATCGGGAGCATCCGGACTCCGATTGGGACGATTCTGGATCCGTTGCGATCGTGGAGAAGAGAGCTACAGTCCTGTAGCCAGTTTGTGAGTGTTTTTATTTTATAAATTATCTTTTTATCATATTGATTAAGCTTGGTTGCTTTATTTAAATAAAACATGATACCGGTAAAGTAAGCTGTAGACAATATTAAAACACTGTCATCACCACTGTACGTAGAACATGCCTAATACCTAATAGACGTAGAGTGTGACACTGGATGCCTATTAGGTCATGTTCATGGACCACTGACACTCAGCCACTAGTTTACCATATTCGAAGACACTATTATTTCATGTAGTTTATCACGTTTAATAACTATCGTCACATGTATATTGATCCACGGTAGGCCATAACACTACACGGTCACTAGACATACATGCTAGATACTGTTTATATATGTTACACGGATTACGGCTACACAACTATGATCCACTAGTACACGGCTAAGTACCGCATGTCATATTATTGTTATCATCATTACACGGATACTGTAGTTCACCATACATGATATTAGACGCTGACCATTGTTATGACATATATATGTTGCATCGATACTATGACCCGTTACATTCTTATGTCATAGTCATGTCCCACCGATATATATATACATGCACCACTTCACGGATACTCGTTACAGACAATATGGTTACATATACTTACCACATGAGTATACATGCTTGTATTGTTTCTATCTTCTTGTCATATGACTCACTATGCATATTACATCGATTATTGTGTCATGTTACCGTATTCATGTTATATGATTGTTCCTGTTACTGATATGGATATTCCCGATACTGGACATGAGAGCTGTTGATATGCTTATGTGGAATCCACATCTATTGTTCATGTTATATTGTTCCGTTATATTGTTCCCGTGATATTGTTCCCGTTTTCGGGTATATTGTTCCCGTTATATTGTTCTATGCTATCAACAGAGCTTAGGTCCAGTTATCATGTTACCCGTATCATGTATTTGTTCTTGTGACATTGTATACTTGACATATCAGATCATAAAGCTAACTTGGGTATGGGGGAGACTTGACGGTTGATTAGATCATATCGGGTGGATGTCTGGATCCATTGTTTGTCCCACTGCAGGGGACGGGGTAGTGCTGGCTACCGTCTGTTACTCATGAGCATCCCGTTATTGTTTTAGCTCATTGAGATTCCCGTTACATGTTACAGCCTTAGCGGGCTGGCCCTGGTCTCAGCAGCCAGGGGTCTGTTTAAGGCCGTTGTCCCGGTATGCACGGGATACACCCACCCGATAAGAACTCCTCGACCATGGGTTTCCAATTAACATAATAAAACAGTATACACAATAGTGACGTCGGGAACACTTGTTATTTGGTCACTCTCTCGTCTGGATAATGGTACCCGTAGGCCATGTCCGGATGGGTTCGACTGGAGTGCGGGCTCCAGTATGAACTGCCAGTGGTATGGGACACTGGAAGAGACTGATTAAAATATCAGGTGGTACTGATTTCTACTATTGTGTCAATCACATGACTTGCCTGATACACGTATACTAACTTGTTACTGTTCTTATGATTTTGTCTGCTATCATGTTCACTGTGATCTTGCTTACCTGTTACTGTTCCTATTCATGTTATTGTATCCGCTATCATGTTACCTGTAGACTTTGCTACACTACCTGATACCTATGATGGCATACTACTCATGCACATGTACACCTTGCATTACATATATTCTGTTTTGCATTACTTATATGCTATTTAGACACAACACAGTAGCATGTTCATATTGCATCTGCCCACCTGCATGTTCATTTACATCACTACCATGTTCACTGCTTTTACGTCACCGCTAGATAACATTATTTATTATATAAATTAGATATGATTGGAGTCATGACCGACGATAACCTGCTAAGTAGTGATGGTACCAAAAGATGACATGTTTATATATTTCCACTGCTTCCTATATGCTTACGATATTATGATATAATATCACTTGTACCACATCAGGTATTATATATTAGTATCGTGCTTGTATTATTATGTATATATTACTGCCTCTTTCATTTTACCACTCACTAGGTCGCTTTCTGACGACCATGGGTTTGCGTGCCCAGATTGGAGATCCGAGTTCTCGGAGTAGCAGAGAGTGCCTTGGAGGGACATAGAAGATTCCTCATCTGACCTATTCATAGGTATCTTGGGCATTTATTTCTGTTTTTCATATCGGTTATGATCGCTGACCCCTTTCTGCAGGTATTCTTGTACTTATTTCATGCTGGACCTCATGACTATATGGAGGTAATGTACTGTACTGAGGCTTAACGTACGCGTGAGCGTATTTCCACCTCGCGTATGTACGTCGCCATAACGTCCCCGTACCTGCGGGATCGGGACGTTACATATATATATATATATATATATATATATATATATATATATATATATATATATATATTATATATATATATATATATATATATATATATATATATATATATATTATATATATATATTATATATATATATTATATATATATATATATATAGGGCTTACTGTACCTCAGCCTGCGGGCTGAGAGAGTTTTCTCAGCCTGCGGGCGTGGCAACATCACCGCCCCACATCTGTTAAAAAATTTGGCGGACAAAATCCTGTAAAATCCCGCCCAATTTAATGCCAGTCACCTCAACATTGTATTTTCCGAAAATACCCTCCATCACAACCTTTTACCTTATTGTAAAAAAATTGTCTTTCAAAAAAATTTACAGCTCTAAAACTTCAACCGGCGGTTCTGATCCAATTAGTTCTTTTCCTTCAAAAATTTCATCCGTTTTTGAAAAAAAATATTTGCAACTGATGGCGCCTAAGAAATCATCCGTCGAAAAAGGTACTACAAAATTGATATTTTCAAAAAATTTTAGGGTTTTGTGTATTTTAATAGTTTTAAATTTTTTCAAGATTTATTTCTGAAGTCGCATGTTTTTTTAAATTTTTTTTAAATATTGGAAACATGGTCGCAATTACGAAAGAGATTTTCAAACTTTAGACGATAAAGGTCCTATTTTTTGAAAGTTTTTATTATTTACTTCTATTTTTACTGTGTCGCAGTTCAGATCTGTGCGACTTTGGAATTTTTTTTTTTTTTTACCTTTCCTTGTAGATGAATGCGACGTAGGTCGCAGTATATGAAATTTACTTTTTTTTCTCACATACTGACGACATGGGGTCGCAGTTTTTTAAATAAGAGTTGTAGTCTCAAGTCTTCACCAAGGTCGCAGTTTATTTTAAATAAATGTTTTTATCAAACTTGTGTCGCAGTTGTTTCTTTTTGAACTGTAGTCTTATGCGACCTTGGTCGCAGTGTTGGCCCTGGTCGCAGTTGTTCTGATTGCACTGTAGCCCTATGCGACCTTGGTCGCAGTACATGTAGTGCGACCCTAAATTGCAGTGTAGTCCTGGTTCTAGTTGTTTTTTTTTTGCAATGCATGACTGCGACCGAGGTCGCAGTTTATTAAAAACAAATATGCTTTTTATTCCCTTATAATTTTTAAATAATCATTGGTCTAAAGTGTTTAATTTTTCTTCCTACGTAGGTAAACAACAGATACAGGTTCGTCCTCTGAGATCAAGCATAAAACCAATATGCCAGTTAATGAAGAAATTTAAAAAGTACATACAGCCTGATTTCGTAGAGGCGATGAAGAATACCCCATTTGGCCCAATCTTCATGGCGTTCTACAATGAAGAATTTGGGGCTGAAAAAGCTCTAAAATCAAACATTGCCGTACTGCGTATTTTAGACCAGTATGACAGGAATACAAGGATCTTTACAATTGGGGGCAAAGAGATTGAGTTAACAGTGGAGGATGTTGCCCTTACTTTTGGTCTACCTGTCAATGGGGTAGATTTTGTGATGAATAAGACATGTATACTGAAAGATAGAGGGGTTATAAAACATTTTTTCCCCAATATAAAGAAGATCATAAAAGTATCTATTGAAGATGCTTTGGATAATCTTCTTGTCAAGAGAAGGAGGAGGGATATATTAGATGTGACACAGGATGAAAAATTTGAGCAGCAAATGTCTATGAAGGAAATTATAAGAGACATAAATAGACTTGCAGCTCAAGACTTTACCACATTAGTCATCCTATACATGTCGGCCACTCTTTTCTTCTCTGGCAGTAAATGCACGGTGCCGTGGTATATTGTGGAACAGATTGCAATATGCAACTAATGAGGACAATATGCTGGGCAAAAACTGTTTGGCAATTCCTGATTGACTCAATGGACATCTTCAGGCAAACCACGTACGAGCTGCAAGGATGCTCCGTGCAAATTATTGTAAGTAGAAATCTCAAATTTAGCCAACATTGTATGAAATTTACCCATAAATTGAGAAAATTTGTGAAAACTAATTTAATTTTTAATTTTTGCAGTATTGGCTGTGTGAGAGGGCACCTATTTTTGAGCAGAGGTCTGGTTTGGAGGAAAAAAACCCCACGCGCAGTAAGATGGGACCTCCAAAATATTGGCAGATCTCTACTTGAAGTTGATCTAAAAAAGATTGACAGCAATATTGTAAGTTAAACTTCTTTTATGTGTAGTACAAATAAAATGCGACCATAGTCGCAGTATTGAGCTGCAACTTTCGCAGTTCGTTTTATGCCTGACAAATAATGTGCGACCATGGTCGCATTCTCTTGAAAATACCCTTTTCAACAGAAATGCGACCATGGTCGCAGTGTTGAGCTGCATGTCTTGGCAGATAAATTTATGCACGACAAAACATACTGCGACCATGGTCGAATTATTATCCAAAAATATTTCATAAATAAACTGCGACCATGGTCGCAGTATCATTATTTCATTGTTTTATTTTTAGCTTACCTTTTTCTATTTATTTTCAGATTTTGAGTCGAATGGCCAACATCTCTAATGATGAAAAAAATATGGTTGGCCTTCCTGTTGAAGGGGAAGAGGATGAGGAAGAAGAAGTAGCAGAAGATGAAGGTGAAGATGAAGGTGAAGAAAAAGAAGAAGAAGAAGGTCAAAGTGAAGGAGATGAAGGAGGCCATACATGTAATGAGGCTGACATCCCGGCGGAAAAGGAGCCAGAACCGGCTGAAACGAGTGAGCAAGAACCAATTTTTGAAGGTTATTTGCCACCTCCACCGGATGTTCAAGCAGCAGAAATAAAACGATTGAGGTCTGCAAATCAGCTCTTGAGAGATTATGTTTCTCAGCTTGAAAAAAGATTGAAAATATGGAGACTGAGAAAAGACTCAAGGCTGAATTAAAATTAAAAAGAAGAGAAAAAAGAGAGAAGAAAAACCAAAAAAGGCAACAGGAGAATAGAAGAAGGGAAGAGGAGGAGAATGAAAGGAGGAAGAGGGAAGAGAAAGAGAAAGAGAAGGAGAAGAAGAGGGAAGAAGAGAAGGAAAGGAGAACAGGAGGAGAGAAGTGGAGGAGAAGGAGAAGGAGAATAGAAGAAGGGAAGAGGAGGAAAATGAAAGGAGAATGAGGGAAAAGGAGAAGGAGAAGAAGAGGAGGGAAAAGGAGGAGCAGGAGAAGGAGAAGAGGAGGAGGGAAGAGGAGGGGCAGGAGAGGAGGAGGGAGGAGGAAGAGAATGAGAAGAAGAGGAGGAAGACGCAGATGGAGAACAAAAGAATGAAGGAGCAGATGGAGAAGCAGGCTGAAGAGGAGAAGAAGAAAAAACTGGAAGAGGATAAAATCATGGGTTCTGAGTCTGTTTTAATTTTTACTGGGGAAGATATTCCAAGTTTTTCTCTGAATCTAACTCAAATGACTCAAGAAATCCAAAGAGATAGAGCTTCTGAAGAAGAAATTCAAGAACATACTCCGCCTCAGAAGCAATCCTCAAAAGAAGCTGTTTTGGAAACCTCTAAAGGAACAATAGAAAGGGGAGTCAAAGAACGAAAGCGGCTGAAAGAGATCGCGATGACTCCGACTTTGTTTATCCAAAACAGAAGAAGAAAAAAAATGAAAATCATCTTCCACAGCCTGCGGCTGCGAGTTCTACCGCTGGTTTCGGCGACAAAGAGATTTCCTCCACTGAGCCAAAATCGACAGAATTGACCGAAACCACATCATACAGAATTCTGCAGCCCCATCAACAAGCTCTTATAAAACATTTCTTCGACAAGTCCTACTCTGAGTAAGTTAATTCATATCAAAAAATTTCTGTTATACCTTTATATAAGAACAATTAAATTACTAACTTTGTTTTGAATATCTTGCAGTTCTACTGCGTATCAGGATACCAATAATTCAATCATCATTTTAAGGAATGACATTGAGGACCTGATGTTCAGTAGAGACTTAGATGCAAATGTAATTCATTTCTACATGCAGCATCTTGAGAAAAGAGAAGGATTAAAAAGCATATTCTTCCGAAGCGAAGCTTGGGTAAAAATCTACTTTCTCCTTTACGGTTTAATGTAATATCAACTCTGGAACAGATTACTAATATTCTCTATCTCTGTGTAGGCATAAATCATGTACTGCGATTAAGGTCGCAGTGAATAATTAAAATGTACTGCTACTAACACATGTACTGCGACTAAGGTCGCAATTTATAATTAAAATGTATTGCTACTAACTCAGGTACTGCGACAAAATGTAACAGCTGCGACCTGCGACCAAGGTCGGAGCTGCGACCAAGGTCGCAGTTTATAATTAAAATGTATTGCTACTAACTCAGGTACTGCGACAAAAATGTAACAACTGCGACCTGCGACCAAGGTCGCAGTTTATAATTAAAATGTATTGCTACTAACTCAGGTACTGCGACAAAATGTAACAGCTGCGACATGCGACCAAGGTCGGAGCTGCGACCAAGGTCGCAGTTTATAATTAAAATGTACTGCTACTAACTCATATACTGCGACTAAATAATATAGTGTGACTAAGGTCGCAGTTTATAATTTTTTGTTATATTTTAAATCATTTTGAATTTGATTTAAATTTTTTTCTTCTTGTCCGCAGCACGGTGTTGTAAATAAAATTGAAGATCTGGAAGGTCATTTCATCAAGCAGAAGCTGTTGAAAAACTAGACAGCTGACGTGCAGTACATGTTCTTCCCGATCAATCACAAACATAGTGACGACGAGCAGGGATTTCACTGGACCTTACTGGTATTCGATTGCACCACAGAAGAGTGGATTTTTTACAACTCTTTGTCCCAGCTGACAAAAAAAGTAGTATAACACAGCTTTACCAAAGAGATGCAAGAATAATGGTGAGTTGAAATTTAATATTTTGATTAATACTAATTTTTTTTCCTATTGACATTGCAGAAAGAAAGATTATTAGAGATTTTTGAGATTCATTCCAAAAAAAAAATGAGAAAAAATAAAATAAAATACGCAAAATGCCCCAACAATCAAACAGGTATATAAATTTTTGACATGTAATTTCATTTCATATTTTCTACTTTTTTTTGTACAAAAAGTAATTTCATTTAATGATTGCTCTATGGAAATTTCAGTGTTGATTGCGCTATATATGTATGCAAGTACATGGAAAGTATAGCGTCTGACTATCATCTATCAGCTGCTGATGCTGTTACGGTTGATGCTGTACAGAAACTAAGAAGTGAGCTTGCATACATGATACTTGCAGATGTAGAGAAGAGTTGGGATGAAGAAACAGACATTATACGACATACGAAATATGAAGACTGATAGTTGACAAATTATTGATATACCACAATTTTTTTTTATAAATGTAAAAAATATTTCAAGTGCAATTCATTGCATAATTTTTTTGTTGTATTGATTTAATTTATACACATTTCTATACATTTATTTATTATAAGTTTCATTGATTATTTACAGTCTTCATTTGTTAGAACTTGGCTTTTACTATTGCGTACTGATGTTAGAAACAAACATGCCTTCAGTAATTGTGTTAATCAACAACAACACTGCGACCTTCGTCGCTATACGTTTTAATATAAAGGAAACACCTACCTAACGTACAGCGACTTAAGTCTTCACCATCTCAAAAATCTAAAAGAAGGTTGCGACTTTGGTCGCAGTTGATAGCCGCAGCCTTAGTAAAATACAATGCGACTTTGGTCGCAGTTGATGGCGGCAATGTTTTAATCAACAATAACACTGCGACCTTGGTTGCTATGCGTGTTAATATTAAGGAAACACATACCTAACGTACTGCGACTTAAGTCTTCACCACCTCAAAATTTTAAAAGAAGGTTGCGACAGTTGATAGCCGAAGTCTTAATAAAATACAATGCGACCTTGTTCGCAGTTGATGGCGACAATGTTTTAATCAACAACAACACTGTGACCTTGATCGCTATGCGTGTTAATATAAAGGACACACCTACCTAACGTACTGCGACCTAAGTCGCAGTACATGTAGTGCGACCCTAGATTGCAGTTGCTGGCCATCTTTATCAATAACAACACTGCGACCTTGGTCGCAATTAATCATGTACACTGCGACCAAAGTCTCTGACTACATTATGTACAAAAAAAATTAAACTATAAAGTAGAACTTTAAAGTACAAGTACATACAAAAATAATACAGTAGAAATCAAAGAATGATAATAAATCTGATTATAATTACACGCCAGTGTCAGAATGCGACTTAATCTCTCTACACTGTGCGACCCTGGTCGCACTTCATAAAAAATTGAAGTCTTTGTTCCTTCGAGATGGAGGCAACCCAAACCTACTTCTTCTGCCAATAAAAAAAATAATAGTAAGAATTTTAAAGATTAATCGTTATAAAAAAATGATTAACAGGTTTAATGTAATATACCATTAACGGACAACCAGTCCTGTAATGGCCCAGCTCTTGGCAGTTACCACATCTTCGATGCTTAACTTCCTTCTGATATATAGAATCTTCAAAACCAGACTTAAGCCTGGATGCAGCTCTAGGTCTCCCCTTGGTTGGTACAGGACCAATTGGATCACGTATATTCAATTCTTCACCATCTCGCAATATGACAATGGATCCACTGGAACCAACGACAGTATTAGGATGTGATGAATGATCATTTCCGGACATTGCTCTGTATTCTCTAGTGGTATTTTGGGCAAAACTTTCCAAAACTCCCTCAACTTTGAAATATTTTCATCAGAATCAGCGACCATGTCCAGAATTGCATTAAATTTTGAACGAACTGTCCACAATCTAGCCGTCCGTGGAGTGCCTTGGCTGGGAAAAGGCCTCATGCCATTTTCAATTGCAACGTTTTTGTAACGAGCATCCAACCTCCATCTCTGAAGTATATATGATTCTGGTATATGTGTAACGTGATTGCACCACAAAATACACAGAATATGTCTACATAGGATACCCTCTGTTTCAAATAACGAGCAACTGCAAGAAACATGAAGTTCCTCTCGCTTATCATAACTGACCTTTTCTCAACTGTCTTTTGATTCTGAAAAATTACCAACCAAATATGTTGATCCAGGTTTGTCCTGTTCCACCTCTTCTGAAAACAGTGTCATTACAACTGCCCATTCCTTTTGGAACAACTGAAAAATCTTCGGTGTATACAACTTCGAAACCTGTATCTCATATGGATTGGTTGTACAATTGGGCACAGAATTCAAACCCCTAAAATCTTGAAGAGATTCAGATGCACGACGGGAAGCAACGGCTTTATCATATTGGTGAACAAATTCCACTAGTTTAGTGTTTGAGTTAACAAAACCATCAAAGAAGGAATTAATACTCTCGGACCTCTGACTGGTTGTCATTCCAGCAGAGAAAACATCTTTGAGATATGCATTAACCCAATGTCCACGAAGCCTGTACATCTTCATCAACCAACTGCCATCTTCTTCTTCTAACTGATATTTTTCACTCATCAGACACCATCGTTCCTCACAAGTGCTTATATCGCGGGAGGTGTACCAAGTATGGAAATCGGAGACCATATCTTCTCCATACTTGTTAGCCATTGGGATTTGTTACTCGGCAATATGTTTCCGTACATGCCAGAAACAGTAACGGTGCCGAGACGTCGGGAAAACAATCTTGATGGCCTCACCAATCTGCGCATCCTGATCAGTAATAATCAGCTTCGGTTCAACTCCATGCATGCACTTGAGCCATTTTTGGAATAACCAAACAAAAGTATCCCTCTGCTCATCAGCAAGCATTGCACAGCCGAACAAAATTGACTGCCGGTGATGATTTACTCCAGTGAATGGAGCAAATGGCAAGCTCAACTGATTAGTCCTGTATGTGGTGTCAAAAACGATCACATCACAGAAGCTCAGATACGAGGAAATAGCTCTTCCATCAGCCCAAAAAATGCTTCTAAGTGTGCCCGCGTTATTAACTTCACTTGAAAAGAAGAATTCTGGATCGGTCTCGGATTTCTCTTGAAAATATTTGATAATAGCAATAAACTCATGACCGCAGTTATTTCTACGTTGACGAGTGAAATCAATAACTTGTTGAGGGCGCACTTCTTCACAGCCTTCTCCCTGGCTCATTGCATTAACAACGCGGGAAATATTTGAAGGCCGCATTCCAACATCAACCAGATTGCTCATAATGGTTCTGCTAATTGTTGAACGATGAGTCTGGTGAGAGTAATGGTGATGTACCTTATCCGGGCTAGACAATTCATGTGAATGAGTATCAACAAATTTTGTGATAACCCAATATCGAGTTGAGTCCAAAAATAAACGAAGACGGATATGCATCTCAGCAGGACAAGATACTCTAGTGTTAACTCGACGATGCACTGTAAGCCCCTCTTGTCTTTTGTCACACAACTTCTTCAGCCCTTCCTTGTTGCAGCAAAATCTTCTGCAAATAATCTCATGAGGAGGCTTCCGTGACTTATCTGTACTTTTTCTTCTCACGCTAAAACCTCTATTCCTTGCAAAACAATTGTAGAAATTGTATGCTTCCATATGCGACAGGAACTGTTTCCCTATAAACTTATCTGAGCTTCCAGACATTTCTGCATGTGCATTCATATCCTACAAAAAGAATTTACACGAATTAAATGAATATAAATATTTTTTTAGATATCATTGTATTCTAAAATATAAGTTATATAAATGCGACCAAGGTCGCATAAGAGATGAAAACAATTTACTTCTTATCAGCTGTTGCGACCAAGGTCGCAGTTATCCGTATGAGAAGAAATCTATATTACTTCTTACTAAAGACTGCGACCTAAGTCGCAGCAAATAAAATAAGATTTCACATACGGCATGAAATCTATAATACTCCTTATTGAAGACTGCGACCTAAGTCGCAGTAATCAGTATCTGAATAAATCTATATTATTCCTTACTAAAGACTGCGATCTAAGTCGCAGTTATCCGCATGTGAAGAAATCTATATTACTCCTTACTAAAGACTATGACCTAAGTCGCAGTTATCCGTATGTGAAGAAATATATATTACTCCTTACTAAAGACTGCGACCTAAGACGCATACCCTAGAAAAAAAGAATTCACAGCCGGAGATTATTTTCAGATAAGATTGCGACCGAATATTAAAACGGTCGCAGTACCTCATAGTCTAAAGAGAAAACATTAAATATTTAAGAAATTGTTTTTAAAATAGATATAAACAATTAAAACCTGTTGATCGGCATGCAGAGATGTCAACCCTTCAAGATTTTCAATATTCTGAGAGAAAGTAGAACCAGATGCAATATCTTCCATATTAAGATCGCCGGTATACTGCTCAGACGTCGACATTAAATTTTTGCAAAAAAAAATTGATCTCAAAAGATTTTATATTTTTAGAAAAAAGTTTATCGCAGACTGAAAAGGTGAAACTAGATCTTTCAAAAAGAGGTCAGGAAATAGGGTGAAAAGTAATTTATATCATATAAAGAGCGGCAAAAAATAAAGGGGAAAAAATAATAATAAACAATAATGAAAAGTTATCATAAGGGGTATTTGGTAATTTAACTTCTACCTAAAAGCGGGCTGCAAGTCAGTGAGGTGACAAATTGAGCAACGTCACCGCAGGCTGAGAGAATACTCTCAGCCCGCGGGCTGATATACATTTTTCTCATATATATATATATATATATATATATATATATATATATATATATATATATATATATATATATATTGGTGTTATAAGGGTTTTTAAATGTTTAGATCATAATCAAATGGCCGGGTTGAAAATTTTTATGTCTAAAAATATAGATCTAACTAACTCACTACTTTCGGCCGTCTTGCGCTGCTTGATGGATGAGTAAAAAGTATTCAAAATACTTAATTTTGGTTTATAAATATTTGAAATAATATAAATCAACTTCAACGGAGTGGATCTTATATTCGAATGTCGGAGGGTTGAATTTGAGTGGGAAGGATTCAGGTTCAAATCCTTTTGAAAGGACAGAGGTCTCTCTCTTTATATATATATATATATATATTATATATATATAATATATATATATATATATATATATATATATATAATATATATATAATTTGATATAACTTCGTCCGTCTCCAAAAAGAATATAAATTAGTAAAATCCACAGTTTAAACACATGTAGTTAAAAGCTTATAAACACACATGCAGTTAAAAGCTTATAAACTACACTTGTAAATGAGTTACATATATGTAGTTGTAATTGGTAGTTGTAATTGGTAAAGTCTTTTACAATTGTAAATGAGTTACATATATGTAAATTTTACGGTGTTTGGTTGGTAATATAAAATTGTAAAGTGGGAAAGTGTATTGTACTTTACGGTGTTTGGTTGTCGTAATGTATAAGTCGTAAGTGAAAAAGTTGACCACAAAATTAACTATTTGATGATTTTAAAAATTTTAATACTGCAAATAAATATTAAAAAAGTTAAATATTAAAAAAAATTAATACTAATATAAAAAAATAATACAAATTTGTATGACCACAAAATTAACTGTAACTGGGCTGTAAGTGAGTGGTAACTGGGTTGCAAGTGAGTGTTAGTTGAGTTACGTAAGTCTTTTACGAATTACGGTCCAAACAAACGCCGTAATTGTAACTGGGTAGTAAGTCATTTACGAATTACGGAGTTTTACGCGAAACAAACGGCCCCTATAGTGACAACTTAAAATGAACTACGTTGAAATTTCAAAGTCAAATAGAATTTTATGACGTTTCCATGAAATTCTAGAAAATAACTCATGAAACTAAGGCACGCAAAAAAAAAATAAATAAAATAAAAATAAAAACAGTAGTGATAAATAGTAGAAATACATGATTGGAAAATTTTCCAATTATTTGATGACCCAAATTGAGGACAAAGAGATGAAAAGGAGCCAACATTTGATTGCCACTCATGTGTTTGTAAAAATGCCAGATGGCAGCAACTCTTTGAGCACAGTACATTTTCTTCCATCTTACCTTCACTTGGCCCCACGCCCATCCTCCACCCTATTTGATCACTCTCTCCATGTAATGAGAGCCATACACAACAATAAAGCCTAGAAGACTCACAGGAGCAAAAGTGCCGGACAATAGAGGAGGGTGTGCAATTTTACCATCACACCCTTCAACAGAACTCAGCTTGGCAAACTTTGTCCATGCTTCATTGTTCCCAACATGGTAATTTCCTTGATGTGTACTATGGTGGAGATTTTCCGCCACAAGAAATCGGAAGGTCGATCCATACCATAAGAGAAATTAGGGAGTCCAGTGTGTGTAAGACGAGACAATGCACAACATAAAAAAGAGAAACACATGATTTTTACGTGAAAATCCTTAATCAGGAAAAACTACATGGAAGAGGAGGAGAATTCACTATAATTCACAGGTTACAGAATTACAAAAATAGTATGCCAGAGTCTCAATGTCAGGCTTAGCTAAAAAAAAGAAGATCCAAAGGCCAAAAAGAGTCCCTTTCTCATTGAAGGAGAAAATATTTTATTCTTCTAATATGTGTGAATGGAGGAGGATTGTATAAGGGTGATCCTCATAATCGAAAGAACTGCACGTGTTGATTTGTTAAATGACCGTGATTATTGCACTTGATTGTTGTGATTGCATGCAAGAAAATCTGCCTCTGTCCATAACTACCCACGTTGGAGGGTGTTTCATGTTAAAAACCTGGGGGAAGATTAAGCTGCAAACTATCGGCAGAGATCATTGATGATCTGTTGCCGTGGCTGTGTTATGTGGATTGAAGTCTTCATAGCGGAGGGAGCTCCGGGATGACTTGGAACATCTGAGCTACAGGGCAAAAGTATACTCGGGTAAAGAGTGACTTCAGTATAGGCCGAACTGGTTCTGAGAGGATATAGAGTGACAGAGTCTCCTGGTTGCTTGGACACGTGGCGTCATCCCGTGAGCGTCACTTTTGACCACTTCATATGCCCCTGCTCTTTCGCTTATCGGAGCTTGTTGAAGAGAAGTCGGGAGAGCAGTGTTTGTAGGAGATCATTTCGTCTTGATGCCTGTGGGCAGAGGAGGTTTGGATCATAAATGTGAATCTTCTGGATGTATTTGGAAATCGCGAGGCTAGTGGAAGCTGGCATGTCAATTGATTAGAGTCCTTAAAACTCGTAACTGGCGTCTCTTTGAATCTTGACGCCATGATGACTGAGATAGTGTGGCAATGACGGTTCTATTATGTCTCCTTAGTTAACCGAAGACCTCGGAATGTGAATTTGACTTTTTGGGGATTTGAAATTTTGAATTGAAGAGGTTTGGCTCCTCCCCTCCATCTATAAATAGGTTGGATCCTTTAGATGGAAGTAAACTCTGTCATCTTCTCTGAGAAACATCTGTATTTCTCTATTGTTGCTTTGTTGTGTCACCATGTGTCCTTTTCTCCTCTTCATCAGATGGGGAAAGGAAAGGAAAGGAAGAAGATGGTGGTTGAGCTCCTGCTGTTTGGAGTTGGTGTAATACGTTAGTCGTTGTGATGAGGCTGTCACAATACATCAGTCATTGTGATAGGGCTCCATCGCCTGAGGCAATTGCTTGGTGGAGCGCTTTGATTGGAGCTGATGATCTGGTTTCCGAGTTGCCTGCTTTTTAGGAGGTGATGATTGGTCTCTGGGATCCGATCATCCCTCCATATCGGGTGCACGAGGAAGGAAGAGAGGGAGCTTTTCGATCGGGTGTGCTGGTGAATTGCTTCTCACCTCGGAGCCGGACCTCTTCCTCAGATTGTCAAAGTGGAGAAACGCTGCTATCTCTTTTTGAGGCATTTTGCCAGAGCCCGGCTGGTCAGATGTCGCTGTCTCATTCTTGGAGGGCTTCTTGGGGATCACCGTGGTTAGCGAAGCTGACTTTGTTATCTTGGAGGCGGTGACCTGCTGTTGAGGCACATAGTTGCTTGCTCAGGAGCCATGGCGGTTGATTGCTTTCAAGAGAGCTCCTCCAATGAATAATTCTTTGTTGTTTTTATATCGGGGGTCTGGCCACAGTGAAGGAATAAGTTTTCAGATCTACTATATTTTTTTCAAAAGTGTAAGCACAGGGATGTAAACGAATCTCATGTATGACAAGTATTTTAATAGAAATGGCAAAGTTATATTTAGATCTTACCTTGTTTAGATTGTGAAATGATCATAGCCCTTCTAAGGCCTGACTTCCGAATGGCAAGGATGTGATATGTCTGCATTATCATCTCCAAATTGTGACTCCATCTCTAAGCGTACAGACGTTGAACTCCGAGTAAAGTGAGAACCTCAGCTCCAGAACTGAACTGGTCCGTTTGGATGGTTGCCTGATTTTGGAAGGGGCGAGCCGATGGGAGCCCGGAGGCAGATGTTTGAGTTATTATTCTCGAAGGGGGCCTCCCATCTCGAAACACACAAGCAGAGGATTTCGAGTGAGGGAGCCCTCAGTTAAGGAGCTAGGTAGGTAGTTGCTCATTTGGGATGAACCTTTTAGTGGCAGTTGCCCAATTGAGGATGAGCCTTAGGAAGCCAGTAATAGATGTTTGTTCTATGATTATAGAGTGGGGGCTTCCCTTCTTGGAACGTACAACTGTAACCCCCTGATCCTTGATGTATGTATCACAGTATCAGTACTCGATACGGCGTACAAAGTTGATTTGATTTTTTTGCTAATTAGATTGAGACAGTTTTAGTGTCAAATATTATTTTTCAATATTTTATATTTTTTCAGAATTTTCTAGAATTTTTCTAGATTATTTTGAAAAATCTCCGTAGTCGTTGCGACTGATACCGATAATTGGCTTTACGATTTTAATTCACAAATGGAGTTGAATTTTAAGAATTTGTTTTCATATTGTGCCTTAGAATCATATTAGCTACGTTCTGATATTTTTGGGGATTTTCTGAATTTATCAAAAATCGGGCCAAACCGGGGTCGCCCGGTATCGGCGATACACTCCAGGATTTTTAACTTGCAAACTGGATAAGATTTCATGAATTCAATTCACATTACTCCTCAGCACAATATTCTCTATTTTAC
>JAVJIF010010095.1:10000-109561 GCA_038442645.1 Agave tequilana | reverse complement strand
ATATACTCTGCTGCTAATTATTATTTATATTACCTGTACACTGTAAATAATTTTAAGAATTAAAATACGGTAATTGGATGTTTTAAAATAGTTTAGACATTTGCATCTAGGCACGTGTCAATTTTCATTCTAATATACTGTATTTTGTTCTTATGTTGTGATATTGGTGGAGGTGTACATATTGCATTGCATATAGTTAGGACAAACACTTCAGTGATTTACTCGATTTTTTGTGTTCATTCTTATCTATATGCACACTACACAAATTAAACTTAAGGGCAAAAACCCAAGACAACATAAGGTAGGGAAGTCGTTACCCTCCCTTAGCCCAAAAATCACCTCCCCACTCACACAACCCAAGCCTAAATAAAATTTGATAGACGTTGACTCCTAGGGGCATCTCGGACTCATTTAAGAGATTGATCTAAGGGGGAAGTTGTTAGAAGTTGACTCTTGTCAAATTGGTGTCTAAGGTTGGGGATTGAGAGGCAAAATCTCGAAGAACAGTGGTTTGGCATAATTAGGCCCGTTGCTCCAGCACGGATACCTCCCACTGATCTTGCCCCTACCTGGCCGATTAACTCGTGGTCAGATTCCGACAATGTACCCCCCGTGGATAGTCTAATCAGTTAGGAGTCATCTAGGTCTAAGTCAACCCTAGCATATGCTTGTTTTCCTTTTCTTCTTGTTTGTTTGTTTTCTTCTTTTATGAAATGGATTTTAACAACAATAATTCTTTCAATCATAATATGAATTCATATTTCACTCCGACCTCATTTGACTCGGATAACTCCAACCCGGCTATGTACAACATGAACCAACTATATATGCCGAGTTGAAATTATCCGACTCAGTATGACCCATATCCCAATCATATGACTATAGTTTCAAAATAATTTCAACTCTTCACAGAGTCAATGGGGATTCACCTCCCCCGAGTCAAATTTTCAACCGCCTTGTCCACAATTTTCACAAAGTTCATTCCCTGATTTTGGTTCATATACTTCTTTCCTGTTCCACCAATCGAAGAAAAATCTGATTTGTAAAGGAGTATGGAAGAGTTTCTACAACAAATTCAAAATTTGTTTAATTCACAATCCTTCCCACATCAAACTCCACATACCTTTTCTAGAGCATCCAATTGAAGAAGAATTTGAGTTAGAAAAGCGTTTGGAAGTCTTGTGTGAAAGAATGCAAAACATGTTGGACTCATCATCTCAACCAAATTTTCAAGAGTCATACTCATCTTTTCCAGTCTCACCAATTCAAAATGAACAACCATCAACACTAGACTTGAGTATGGTACTCTTGCGTGAGTCTGAGCAACAATCGCAAAATCCGATGGACTTACAATTTCACCACAATTTCCAAAATCAACTTCCATACTCACCATTTCAAGAAGAACTAATTGCAAAGAGTATTGAAAACATGATCTGAATCCAAATTCTGTTACACGGCCTATCAGTAGGTTAGACTCACTTATGAGCCAATTGATCAATGAGAGTGAGAAAAATCTTTCTTGTCAACCTTTGACCGATCCTTATATCCCTAACTCTACTGATTGGACTCATGAATCATGTCATTTTGGGAATCCAGATTCAATTTTAGAACACACATTTGAACTTGACCAAACTCCAAGTTATGAAAGTCGCCTGAGCATTCTGGCAAGTTATCCCTTTCCTGAAATTGAAATCGAACATGAATGTGATCCTGAACCCCATTTTAGTAATTCCATTGCATTTTTTGATTCAATAATGATTCGGTATCTTTACCAGATTTTTTTCTCTATTCCGGAGTCAACGTTGAATTCTATACCCGTACACCATGAAATTGAATCACTAATATCTTATGATCACACTTCATTAATGGGGAAAGTGTGTGAACATCAATTCTTTGGTTTGACCCTATTTTTGAACCAATTTTGACTCTCATTGTTGAATCTCGCCTTGATCTGAGTCAAATTTCTGAGTCGGTATCGGTTTTTGTTCCTGATCCATTTGAGTCCAAGTCCCTCATCTTCCACAATCACACTTCATTGTTGGACAAGGATGTTGAAGAAAATGACTCAGTAATTATTTTTGAAAATTAGAAATTAGATAGGGATAAATTTTAAAGAAGACCATTCACTCAATCATTCTTTTACTGAGTCATATTAGAGAGGTCACTGGTGGATTTCTGCAAGATCCACGATATCTTGATTGGGTAGCAACGCTTGGCCCACTCGGACCACCACGGAGCCACCCTTTGAGATAATCTTTCTTCCCTCTCCATTTGTTTCATGTATATACACATTCACGATGCATTGAGGATAATGCATGAGATAAGTGTGGGGGGAGAGTTTACTAAGATAGTTAGTTTACATTTCTTTCTTTTGCACTTCTTTTTAAATTAAATTTTTTTTCTTTCTTTCTTTTACAAAAACTTTTTGATACAAGATAAATAGTTTTAATTTTTTTAAAGAAAATTAAGATTATCTTAGAAATAAGGAAGACCTAAAATTATGAAATTTTAAACCGAGTCAAAATAATAGATCTTATTTAAATTTTAGGACAAGAAAATAAGATTGAAAAGATAATTTGATCTTGAATTTTTTGCCTTAGATTTATGCACTCCACACTTACACAATTTTGGGATTGAAACAAAGACTAAAAATGCCATAAAAATATATATAAAAAAAATATTATAATAAAAATCACTTATTGAAGTTGAGTAATTATGCCTCAGGAAGCATAATTATTCACACCTAAAACGGTGGACAAAAATAAATAACCCCCTTTAGTTTTGTGGCCTTATTTACTCGAGTCCTTAAGTCCGAGGGATTTTCTCATCTGGTGCCCTAAGATCATCTGGTTTGGGAGTCACCGGCTAAATGCTCACTACTCGGGTAAATAAGAAAGCCTAAGAAAACTAAGGAAAAAAAGAAATATATATATATATATATATATATATATATATATATATATAAACAAATAGTATGCAAGTCAGAGTCGATATCCTAAAAACCTTCACTGTTCACAAAGTGCATATTTTTCTAAGAGTTTTATGAAAGATCAAAGAGTCAATCAATTTTAAATTCTTACATTTAATTTATAACAAGATTTTGCATTTCGGCTTAGTTTAAGGAAGATTAATTTCTGGTTAACCTATGACCTTAGATCACTTATATTTTCGGAAAAATACTTCAACACTTTTCTCTATTTTAAAAATGTGTTTTCAAAATACTAACATTTGATTTCTTTCTTTATAGATTTTGTGGGTGTAATCTGCTAAAAACCCTAAGGAGACAAAACTCCTCCTCTACGGAAAACTTAGAGGTTTAACGGCTTGTTGTACATGCTCAGTGCAATCGCTTCACCTGCGAAAGTTGTGTAATAATTTTCTTAGTTTTTTGCTTTGCTCAGGACGAGCAAAAGAGAAGTGGGGGTGTGATTAGTCTCTAAAACTGCATATTTCATACCACATCTTCACATTTATTTAATATTAAATTCTGCTAATAATACCTCTCTTGCATGTTTTTAGGTCCATGGTGTGCAATGAAGAAGAAGACTCTAAATCACCATTTAATGGGTGATTAAAGGCCTATAATCTAGCCATTAACTTTGGAGAGCAGATTCGTCAAAATCAGGGCCAAAAATCAGAAATCGAGAACAACACCTGACATAGGACAGACAGGACAGCGCACGGCTCAAAGCACCACGCGCGCGGCCACCGTATGGCTGCGGAAACGCGGCCATAACCGCGTTTTCGAGGCAGTACGGGCGCGGCCGCACCTGTACTTTGGGCCAGGGTTTGCCCCCTGGCCCCCCTTCCCCTGGTGCCTATAAATACCCCCTGGGGTTCTTCAGTTGGGGATATCCAGAGAGTTGTGTAGTATCCTTTTCCATATTGTAGTTTAGATTAGTTTTTCTTCTTCTTCCTCTTTATATTTTCATTTATTTTAGATCTTATATTAGAAGAAAGAGTGATACATGAGTGAAAAGTAGAGTTCTTGTAATAGAAGGTGACAAGCTATGAAAGTTCTCTCTTTACCTCTCTTTGTTTTTTTCTCTAACTCTTTTTACATGTGTAGCTAATTTTTCTCTCATGGCAACTAACTACTAACCACTAACTAGTCTAATTTCTTAATTGATAATCCACATGAATCTAATGGCATCTACTTGGCCTTGCTTTTGCAAGAGCCATTGATGGCTCATGATGATGGATTCTAACACTCTAACATCTAAATCTCTAACAAGCTAACATTACTTTATTTCATGATTGCTCTTATTGGGTTTTGATGATTTAAGTGTAGCTTATACTTGTTTTGTTGAGTTGGGATGTGATGAGTTACATATGGGTCATGCTTTGAAACGCTCTTGAATCAAGGACTAGTGATGACAAATAATACATGTGAGGCAACTATCACTAAGAGGTTAGCATGTTAGTGAAGCCATTAGTAGTTAGTAGCCATGAGTTTTCTTTCTTTTCACTTTATTTTAGAAATATATCAAAAACTACAAAAAATCATTCTTTTCTATGTTTCCCACTTCTTTGTGTTTCACCGTACTTCTCTTTTCCATTCTTTATTTTCTTTCCTTTTCATTTTTTAAAACTTTGAAGAACTTTTAACATACACGTGAATCAATTGTGTAAGCTTCTATCGCCTCCCGTCCCTGTGGATTCGACTCGTTTTAGCCTCTATATTATGACGGAAGTATCAAAGAAGCCAAAGCACACACACGTTAAATATCAATTTCAAAACATACACTTTTGTGCGCGGTTTTCCTCCGATCACTCGTGCATCTTCTATTTTTTTTAAGTCGTCGCTCGTGCTCTTCTACGATTTTCATCTTATTTTTCTAGTCTATTGATTTCTGTTAGTTGCTTGGGAAAAGAAATACATGACGATGGTTGTTGGAAAGGTGGCTAGCAATATGGCTTGGGGGCATTGTATGCCCATCGACTGGGTGAAGAGTAGAGATGATTATTTTGATTATAATAATGGGATTGAGACATGTGTTGATTAGGATTAGATCAACCAGACATACTTGGTTGGTTAAAATTTTGTTGCTGAAAGTTAGTCCATGTCAGTTTGGTGTAATCCGGATTGAAAGAGGTTTGAGTAAAATATGAATTATATTAAAGTTAGAAAAATTATGGTTAGAATCCATATAGCTCAAGGACTGTTAAAAACAGACAAACAAACAAAACATAAAAATATTCTATCCTAAGTTAGGTAGACCTTAGACCTAGACGACTCCGAACTGGTTAGACTGTCCATAGGAGGTACATTGCAGACTCTAACCACAAGCTAATCGGCCAGGTAGGTGGCAAGATTGGTGGGAGGTATCCGTCAAGACGGGCCTAATTAATCCAAACCACCAACCTTCGAGGTTTAGCCTCTCAATCCGCTGTCTTAGTCACTGATTTGGCATGAGTTAATTCTAACAACTTTCTCCTTAGGTAAATCTTCTAATGAGCCTAAGATGTCCCTATGGCCAACATCTACTCAATTTTAAATTAGGATTGGGTTAGTGAGAGTGGAGATGGTTTGTGGGCCAAGAGAGGGTAATAACTTTTCCACCTTATCTTGTTTAAGAATTTGCCCTTAAGTCGATTTAGTGCAAAAGCGTGCAAAAAATAGATAGAGATTACTCAAAGCAAATAAATCACCACAAGTGTTTCCTAATCTAGATGCTTGCAAACTTACCTCATCTCCAGCGCTCTTCAGCAATAATTGAAATTTTAAAAGAAATAGACTCATACCTAAATGCAAGTTTATTCGTTTTTTAAATTTCAATCAATAGGTTAATGTTGTTATTTAAAAAACAGTGTGCTATTATATATTTTAAAGAAAACTAAAAATAGAAGAGACAGAAAATTACCGTTCAGAAGCATCTGCAGAAGATTCAGCAGATGGGTCAACGACTTTGCCGCGGAAACGTGGCAAAGGCCGTGTTTGCACGGCTTTGTGGCTGTCTCATGTGCTATGCTTTCTTGACTAGAGGCACATGTATGCAAGAACTGCTCTGCACCCTTCAGTTTCTTGAAACTTGTTCCTGCATAATTGGGGTGGAGCCATGCACGAAAACGTGTATTTTAAATCAGTGTAAAAGCGTGTATTTTGTGAATCAATGAAATTATTATGTATGTGTGCTTTGGCTTCCTCGATACTTTCGTTATAGTATTGGCTCAATGGGTCGAATCCATAAGGACAAGAGGTGATAGAAGCATTACAGTCCGTTCACATCGGTTATTAACAAGTTCTTTTTTATTAAGAAAAGAGAAAAAGAAAAGCAGAGAAAACTAGAAGTGAAGGTGAGAAGGCGATGAAATCGGCGATGTGAAAACAATGGAGAAGTTGTTGTAAAATCAATAACACAAAATAAGAAAATAGAGGTGAAGTGAAAAGTGAAATGATTTAGAAAGTAGGTTAAAAACAAAATAGAAAATAAAATAAAACTTGTTGTGAAGAAGATCAAACAAAGGCGAACTAGGAAGTGATGAAAACAACGATAGAAAAATGATAAAAAGATTTTGAAAATAGTTTTTTAAAACAAAGTAAGAGAAAGAAGGAAAACGATGAAAGATATTAACTACTAATTGCTCCACTAATATGCTAACTTCTTAGTGATAGTTGCCTTACATGGATCCTTGGCCATCACTAGACCTTGGCTTCAAGAGTATTACAAAGTATGACACATAAAATTATTTTTTCACATTCAATCCACACAACAAGATGCAAGCTACTATTAGATCATCAAAATGAAGTAGAGATGAGCATGAAATAAAGAAAACATTGCAAGTTAGCTTGTTAGTGGTTAGATGTTAGAATGTTAGAATCCATCAACATGAACCATCAATGGCTCTTGCAAGAGCAGGCCTAGTAGAGGTTATTAGATTATTGTGGATTATCAAGTAAGTGATTAGCTAGCTAGTGATTAGTAGTTAGATATCATGAGAAGAAAAGTTAGCTAAGCACCATGTAGAAGATGGAAATAGAGAAAAAATGAGACATCTTTACATTGATTGTCACTCTCTATTACATCAATCTCTCTCTCCTTCTCCAGAATCAACTCAGCCCTACTACAAGATCTAAAAAAAGGAAAAAATAGAAGAAAATCCTACTCTACAACTAGAAGAGAGAAATCCTAACTACTTCTCTCAGTCGCCTTATTTCTGGCCTTCAAATGCAGTATTTATAGGCAAAAGAAACTATAGTTTGACGAGACGAGACAGCGCGTCAAAGATTGACGCATGGATCCTCCACATAGCCAGGGAAACGCGGCAAAGTGCCGCGTTTTCGCGACAATACGAGGGACTTAGTTCCTTGATTTTGGTCCGTTGCTTCGTCTGGCTTCTAGGATCTTCCAGATATATTCTGTTTTGCGTAGTTTAGACTTGTATTTCTTCAGATATGTTTTCAAATATCGGTATCCAATTTGATCTTCTAGAAGCTCTCTTGCATGGTATCCAATGTTGATTTAATTGCCCAAAAATGGGCTTAATTAAGCTCTTATTACCCCTTTGCCCTTCTAGTCTTGATTATCTGTAAAAGAGACCAAAACACGGGTGAGAAGCATTATTTTATTCATAAATCGATAGAAAAATCGTGGACTAATCACACTCCCACACTTATTTTATGCTCATCTCGAGCAAAATAAGAAAAGAAAAAAACTAAACTAAGAAAGTTATTAACCACTTTCGCAGGTGAGGCGATTGTACTGAGCGTATGCAACAAGCAGTTAAACCTCTAGGTTTCCCTTAGAGGAGGAGTTTTGTCTCCTGAGGGTTTTCAGGGGATTACACCCAGAAAATCCATGAAGAAAGAAAATAAAAGTTAGTATTTTTGAAAATGCATTTCGAAAAAGAGAAAAAATTTTGAAATATTTTTGCAAAAATTTAACGATTTAAGGTTATAAGTTCACCAAAAATTATTCTTTCTTAAACTTAGTCTATATGCAAGATCTTGTATTCAATTAAGATAAGAATTCAAAATTGGATAGAATAATTTGGTCCTTCATAAAACCTAAACAATATGCACTTTTTGATAGTGAAAATTTCTGAGATTTTAACTTTAACAATCAAGTCATTTATATATATATATACTTTATCTTTTGTTCTTCTTTTTTCTTCTTCCCTTAGTTTTCTTAGGCTTTTTAATTTACCCAGGTAGTGTGCCTCTAACCAATGACTCTCAGACCAGACGGCCTTAGGGCACCAGATGAGAAAATATCCCTCAGATTTAAGGACTCAAGTAAATAAGGCCTCAAAACTAAGATGAATTATTTGTTTCTTTTGACTACCATTTAGCATGAATAATCATGCTTCCTAAGGCACAATTAACCAGCTTAATAAGTGATTTTTTTATTCATATGTACCATATATTTTTTCTTTTTATTTATTTTGCTTTATGACATTTTAGGTCTTTGTTTCCATCTCAAAAATGAGTAAGTGTGAAGTGCATACTCTTCAAGGCAAAAATTTAAGATAAAATTATCTCTCCAATCTTTCTTACTTAACTTATAATTTAAACAATATCCATTATTTCGAATAGATTTAAGGTGTCATAATTAAGGCTTCCTTAATTTCTAAGATTATCTTAATTTTCTTAAAAATAAATCAAATCTTTGTTTCTTATTTCAAAAAAATTTTAAAGAAAGAAAAAATCCTATACAAAAGGAAAGATTTCTAAAAATATCTGAAAAAAGTGAAAAAGAAAGAAAATCTAAAAACTCTATGTTAGTAAACTCTCCCCACACTTACCTCATGCATTATCCTCAATGCATCATAAATGTATGTATGCACGAAACAAATAGAGAGGGAAGGAAAAATCACCTCAAGGTGGTGGTTCCGGTGGAGGTCTGATTGGTCCACGAAATGCAGTCTAATCCAAATTGTGTGGAGTTTACATGAACCCACCAGTGACCTCTATAATATAACTCATTATTATGATATGAACATGAATGTTTTATTAAGAATTTTACCTTATCTAATTTTCAAATTTTAAAAATAATTACAGAGTAATTATTTTCAACACCTTTATCCCAAAATGGAGCGTGAAAAGATGAAATGATTGATTTTGCTCAGGAAGTATAGTAACTAATACCGACTTAGGAATTTGACTTAAGTCAAGTAAAAATTCAGGAGTCAAAATTTGTTCAGGAAGTGGGTTCAAATCAAGAAGTTGAAACTTTAGTCCACATTCATTTCCCCACACTGGAATGTGATTTCCTAAGATTGGTGATTCAAGTTCAAAAATGACAGGTATCATAATCAAAACTGACTCTAAAATGTTGCTCAAATCGGGTAGCAAAACATGAGTTAATATTGATTCAGAAATTTGAACTGGATCATAAATTTGAGATTCTAAATCACATTCAAGCTCAAGTTCAATTTCAAGAAAGGGATAACTTGTCAATTTGTTAATGGGATTTTCAAAATTTGGAGTTTGGTCAAGTTCAAATTGGTGTTCTGAAATTGAATCTTGGTTTCCAAAACAACATGATTCTTAGGTCCAATCGATAGAGCTAGAGATATAAGAATTGATTAAAAGTTGATAAGAGAGAGTTTCCTCATTCCTATAAATGTTGACCAATTGACTCAGTTATGCTTCTAGCCTATCGATAGATTGGGTAGAAGATTTTTAAAATTGTTGTGCGATCTCATGTAAAATTTCTATACTCTTTTCTAGCTTGGATTTTTTTTTCAAATGATTGCTCTAAAAAGGGAGTGTATTGAAAATATTGTGAAGATTGTGAGTCCTACATGTTTTGTTGGGATTCCAGCATGACTTGTATAGCTTCCATACTCTTTTCTAATTCGGATTTTTCTTCAATTGGTGGCTCTGGAAAAGGAGTATAGGAAGCCAAATCGGGAAATGAATATTATAAAAATTATGGACAAGGTGGTTGAAAATTTAACTCGGGGGAGGTGAATTCCCATTGACTTTATAAAGAGTGAAAATTATTTTAAAAATTATGGTCATAAGATTGAGGATATGGGTTATATTGAGTCGGATAAATCCAATCTAGCATATTCGATTGGTTCATGTTATTTAAAGTCGGGTTGGAGTTATCCGAGTCAAATGAGGTCTGTGTGAAGTATGGATTCATATTAGGATTAAAAGAATTGTTGTTGAAATCTATTTCACAAGCAAACACAAACAAAAGAAAAAAAACAAACAAACAAATAAAAAAAAAAGAAAAAATCAAAATCAAGCTTATACCAAGGTTGACCTAGACCTAGACGACTCCTAACTGGGCGATTACCCGGAGGAGATTGTTGTATGAGCCTGACTACGAGCTAATCGGCCAGTTAAGACAAAATGCGGTGGAAGGTATCTGTGCATAAGCAACGGGCCTTAATTACGCCGAACTACTAGATTTTCAAGGCTTAATCTCTTAATCTCCAACCTTAGACACCGATTTGGTAAGAGTACAGTTCTCTCAAGTTCCACCTGAAATCTCCTAGAGAGGGGTGAATAGGTGACTAGCTAATATAATGATGAATTAATGCGAAATTAAACTATTTATGTAAACACAAAACTATTAAGCTAGACATACAAGGTATAACACAAGAGTGTAGCCGAATTCCCGGTGATGGGCTCTGAACTATCTCCTCAAGATTCCTCTAGATAAGAGTTGAGGTGCCGCTATGGCTCTCTTGGTTGAATACAAGTGTGACCAAACAATCCCCAAGCATATATCAATATAAGTACAAGTATATCAAGCAAGTAAAGAATATGAATAATAAAAGAGCATGCAAGATATAAACACAAGTGAGAGATAGAGAGAGCAATCGCAAACACCGGAGAATTATTTCGAGGTTCGAGCACCCTGCTCAACGTCCCCGCCTTCAACACTATGAAGGATTTTCACTAGAATTGATCCCACCGGATCACTCGGTGCCGCAACACCTACAATGAGTTCACATTAGAACTCTTGAACTCACTAGTTCCCTCACTTGTTCCTGCAAAAACTACACACCGCAAGCACATTAGCTTGCTGAGGCCGCACCTCAACACCGAGCTCTCACTAGCAAAGTCGAACACATGGTGATCACAACACTTTGATCACCTAAAACAACTCTCACAACAACTCTCCTATAAGATGGATATAGCAATGGAAAGCTCAAGTATGTGTGAGAAAAAATATGATTGATTTGTTGGTAAAAAACTCAAAGAATCACTTTTGAAAAACTTTTGATAAACTCTCCTTTTGCTTTAGAAATACAGCTCTAATATATGTGGAGAAAACCACTGAGATAGGTAGGAAAAACTAGCCCAAAAACTCTCTTGAAATCCTGTAGAAAATAGTTCAAGAGAAGCCCTTTTTATAGGCTTCAAAAATGTGGTCGTTGGAGGCCAACTCAGCAGCCTAGTCTGCTGTCGTCGACCGCCCGGTCGACCGGCCAACGGTCAGATTTCGGACCGTTGTGCCAGTGGTCGACCGGCTGGTCGACCGTGGCCTGGATATAGAGAGCAGTAGCTCTCTGCCGGTCGACCGCTCGGTGACCGGGGCCCTCCAGCCAAACAAGCCGTGCACGTTTGTGCACGTCGGTCGACTTCCCGGTCGACCGACCTCTGGCACGGTCGACCGTGCGGTCGACCGGCAGAAGGCCAGAAACAAGTTTTTAGGGATTTAAAAACTCGGTCTATTTCCTTCAATAAAATCCCATAAATTCTCTCAAAATCTTCAAAAATAAGTTCAGTAATATACTTTGATATACAAACATGTTTGAGTAAAAATCAAAATATGTTACAAATATTTTAAACTATTTTGTAAAATGGAAGTTTTGCTTTAAACAATGTATTTTCCAAAATCGATTTTTTCAAAACTTCTCCAAATACAAAAATAAGATATTCTAAATACTTTTAAAGCTTAGTGTGTATGGATATGATCCACTACACATATATGATAAAATATCTATGTTTTTGATAATAGGCTCTAAAACTAGTTTTGATAAAATATATGTATATTTTGAATCTTAAAAACCAAACCAGTACTTTTCAAATGAAAACTCTTTTATGAAAACACATCTAAATCTTTTGTGTGAGTGTATATGAAACTTGAGCAATCCACCAACTAATCTATCCTTTACGTTTTATCTAAAAATAAAATCTTGACACTTACAAACATGACACAAGTCTTCTTGAAAATCTTCTCTTGAAGGTCTTCTTCTCCTTCTTGACTTGGTCCAAAGCTTGATCCAATGAGCTAGACTCCTCTTGAGTACTTGATGTAATCTTGATGCACAAGCTCTTGAATCAACACGTGCTAGCTTCAAAACTTGACGTTAAATCCTTTGTTGAAGCTAAGCACCTACTAAGATCTTGATCACATATCTGAGACTAATTAAACATAAGATTATTAGTACTATAACTACATGAGTTGATCATCATCAAAACTAGAGTGATGGGCCTTTGGGCCAACAATCTCCCCCTTTTTGATGATGACAAAACTCATGGAGTTATATATGCATGGATTAAAGTTAAGCTTCATAGAAGCTCCCTCTTAACTCATGCATAATAATAAACAAATAGATATTCAATAAAGTACATAAAACTAAACAAATATATATGCATAAACAAGGTAAGAGAAACATGCATATCAAAAACTTTCTCCCTCTTTCTGTATAAACTTTTAAAATCCTTCTCTCCATTTTGTAAAAACATAAAATGCATAAACTCAATATATGCAAAAACTCAAATATGCATATATAAACTCTATAAACTCAAAATCATTCTCCCCTTTTCGTCAATCATCAACAAAGGGGTGAAAAATAAATCAACAATAAAGATATATATGCGATATACATTCATGAAGAGGAAGACGCTAAGTTAGCTCCCCTGCATACATGCATTACATGAAGAAGGAATGATAAAACCCTAACTCACATAAAGTATAATATACAATGCATAAGTGGAGATGTTAAGCTCCCCCTACATACGTGTATCATATAAAGAAGAGATATCAAGTTCCTCAATATAAGATACACTCAACATGAATCTATATATAAAAAAGATGTTAAGCTCTTCTTGCATATAGGCAATTCATATCAAAAATTTGAAATCACTTTAAAACAAATTGAAATCATCTTAAAATAAATTATGAAATCTCTTAAATCAAATTTTGAGGTACCACTTGTAAGTAAACAATTTTTTTTTAAGATATCACAAGATTTTTGATACCTATTGAAATTGGAAATTTTTGATGCCAATTGAAATTAAAACATTTGAAAATTTTGATACCAATGAAAGTAAAGTATTTTATATTTTGATACCAATAGAAATACATGGTAAATTTTGACACCAAATAAGAGGTAAAACATTTGTGATATCAATTGAAATTGAAACCTAATTGGAAATCGAAACACATTGATACCAATTCAAGTATATTGAAAATTTTGATATCACTAAAAATACCAATTGAAAATAATGCACAAGCTTATTAAAGTACCAATTGAGATATCAATTTGAAATCAAGATTTAAGTCAAGCTTAGTATAAACATACTTTGTGCTTAAACATGTAATGATTATTATAAATCAAGCACAATCAAAACATATATATGTATGAAAAAGAAATACCATTAGAAATTAATAATATTTGAAATTTGAAGCATACATATATAGAAAATAAAATATGAGTATACAAAAAAATATCAATTGTGATACCAATTGAAATATGATGAGAATCAAGTGTATAACTCATAATTGTCCACCCTAATCATGCACATGATAAAAAGATTTTCAATAAGGCTCACAAGGCATGGTCGCCCATCCATCTGCCCTTTAAGAGTTGGTAGGGGTTTCTAAAATAAGAGTTTGAAAATATTTTGCAAAATTTAAAAACTCTACCAATTGAAGAATAACTAACTAGTTTAAAGTAATTTTTGAAAAACTAGTTAAAACTCCTTCAAACATGAAAACAAATTATATATATCTCATGAATTATATTAAATACACAAAAGTTGACACTCGAAATCTATAAAGCTCAAAATGTGCTCATGAAATAAAATCATGAGTAAACACAGAAATAATGTGAGTGTACAAGTATCATGTGAATAGCATATTCATGAAAATAGTCAATGAGGCTCAAAAACATCAAACAAGTGAAAATCATGAAAATTCATTTTTATTAAAAATAAACTTCAAGGTATATGTATGATTTATCCAAAACTAAAAATATGCATACATATCCCAAACACAGGAGAGTCCATAATAGTATTTACATGAAGGCAAGTGAGTCAAGGGTATACATGTATATTTATTAGTTTTAGATAAATATAGCATATACATGAAACAAAACATGCACAAGGATAGGGAAAACAAATTAAAATGCACGAATCATCGAAACTAGGTTATATATACATGTAATGAGTACAAATGAGCAATGAAGTACAAACATATAAGAATCAAATGTTGCTCACTACTTGTAAAAATATAGACACAAGTTTTGACAAAAGCTACATCTAAATAAGTTATTCACCACATGAAGCACAACATCAAAAACATGCTAAAAACATTTATATCAAAGCATGTAAACTAAAATAGAAGTTTAGAGATAGTTACCAAACCATATGCATTATTCTCTAAGTCTTCAAAACATGGTGATCCTCCCACCAAACTTCTTTCATAGTGATGCATCAATTGTATGTCCATCTAGCCCATGCATCCACCACCAAGGCACCAACCCTCTCACGTCATGTGAGAGCGCACACCTACATCAAACATAAGAAGTGGGGATTTTGGTACCCATTTTTTTTTGGGTCTACGGGGGTTAGCATTATTTGATACCCAAACATTTTTATTTGCAAAATTTAAAGAATTTACTCTATCATAACAAAATTTTGCTAAATGGCCTTTGTGGCCGCAATGTGTACATTTGTACACTCTAAAATGCACATGAGAATGTGTGTGATCATGATGTGCAAAGTGTACATATGTGTGCCATGGGTGATGTACATGAACATGTGGAGCTTATTTCTTTTGAAATAAGGTTTTCAATCTATTATGATTAAATGCACAATTGCTCAAAGTTAAGCTCAAACAATTTATTCTATTTTTAAAAATTGAATCTCATTTTGATCAATAGTGTCATGAAAAGCATGGTAAGAATGAGAATCATCAATCTTGTTCTTTTAGAAACATTTTCCTTTTCCTTTGAAATAATTTTTCTTTTTAAAGAGTTATTTTCCTTCAAAGCAACTTTCTTTTCTTTTTTCACCAAAATAATTTTATTTTTCAAAGAAGTATTTCCTTCACAAAGATCATTCAATTTAGAAGTCAAGGAAATATTATCCTTTTTCAACAAATCATTTTCTTTTGAAATGCATTCCAATTTATCTTGAAAGGAGTCTTTTTCTTTTAACATGGAATCAAATTTATTTTTCAATTTCTTATTATCCTTTTTAAGCACTTTATATTTTTCAAGAAGTTGTTGACAAAAAGATTTAAGTTCATCATAAGACATGTAAATATCTTCTTCTAGTTCGAATTCGGAGTTTACCTCAAGGGGTTTATCCTCTTGGACCATATAGCACAAGTTGGAAACATCATTTCCATCATCCGAGTTGCTCCCCGCATAATATTGCTTTTGTTCACGAAGGGAGACTAAAGTATTCCATACTACAAAAGCCGAATCAAAATTGGATACCCTACATTGATAATCATCATTTAGGGTTAACTTTAAAGCATAGATGGCTTTTGAATTTGCCTCAAAATACTTGCTATTACTAAAGTATGAATTCTTAATGGTAGCAAGATAAAAATGAATACCTAGGCCTTTGAGGTACATTGACATCTTAACCTTCCAAGTTTGGATGTTAAGAATATCAAAAGTGGGAGGTGACATGAAATTCATGTGTGTGTACAAATATTGTGACTAGCTATAAATGAGTATCTTTAACTCTAGGTTATTAGACTCAAATTAAGAGCACCAAGCTCTGATATCAATTGAAATCTCCTAGAGGGGGTGAATAGGTGACTAGATAATCTAATGATGAATTAATACAGAATTAAAACTATTTATGCAAACTAAAAACTATTAAGCTAGACATACAAGGTATAACACAAGAGTGTAACCGAATTCCCAATGAAGGGCTCTGGACTATCTCCTCATGATTCCTCTAGATAAGAGTTGAGGTGCCGCTATGACTCTCTTGGTTGAATACAAGTGTGAGCAAATAATCTCCAAGCATATATCAATATAAGCATAAGTATATCAAGCAAGTAAAGAATACGTACAATAAGAGCATGTGATCGGTCGCTAATATTGCACATTCATTATCATATTCTCATATTTTTATAGAATAAACTCTGCTTTTTCTAATTATTGTTTAATTTATTTGCAGGCCAATTCTTAAAGGAGAGGGAAGAGAAACGAACCCAAAAGCCCATCAAATTCTAATTTAAATCAGAATTAATTAGAAGTTAGTAAATTAAGGCAGATCAGGTCGGTTCAGATCGGTTGAAAATCAGTTAGAACAAATCCCTACAAATCAATCAGTTGAAGCCAAAGATCAAAGGCCGTTTCGTCACAATTTTGGAGATAAAACTAAAAATCCAGCTGAAGATAAAGTCATATCCCGAAACCTGGCTGCTCCACCCCTCGGCTGTGGCCACCTGGCCACAGTAAGACCGCGGAAACGCGGCGTAAGCCGCGGATCCGCGGCTTTGTTAGAGAGTTAGGGGGAGCAAACTTAGAGAGTTAGGGTGAGCGTTTGCTCCCCCTATCTTCTTACGTCTCTCTTCGTTGGGTTTTGCCTCTAAATACAGGGTTTTCTAGAGAGCAGGGAGAACGACCAAGCAGAGAGTAGAACTGAGGCTAATTTATAGTTTGTAACTTAGATTTTTTTATTTTTATGTAATTTTAAGTTTTTATTTATGTAATTCAGAGGAGATCAGACTTTCATAGGAGAATAAGAATGAAGCTTGTGCTGAGAGTGACACCGGTGTAAGTTGTTCTTCCTTTCTCTTATTGTTATGAAATCGAATCTATAGTTACCTTTTTATGTACTTTGTTTTTGTGTTCTTCTTCTTTTTCTTTTCTACTTCACTCATTCTTGTACCAATTTCTATCCAAGTGAGTCTTATAGTATCGAAAGAGTCTTGACTTTGCGAGTGCCACCGATAGCTCATGACGATGGATTTTAGTCTCAAGTCTGTATCATTTCATGCTTGTTTTGTCTTGATGATGTAATGTGGAAGAGACGAGAATCAACTCTTATGGGCTATGCGCTGATTGCCTCCACTTTAAGGTAACATCGTCGCAAAACATTCAAGGTAAGCTTTTGGTCAAAGGAGGTAAGTAATTATTTTTGATCTCTTTCTTTTAACTTTTAGTGTAAATTATCACACCACAATCTTTCAAATCTCTTTCACTCTTTTTCAGTATTATTTTCTCCCCCTTCTCATTCTACCACTTTCTCCCTAACTCACTTTAACCTAATTTTTCTCTTTTTCTTTACAAGAACTAAAAGAAGAATTTGACCATCCTTTGTATCTTAAAAGAAAACTTACCAAAAAAACTTCCATCGTTAGTCCCTCCTTGTAGATCACGACCCGCATAGCCACTTGCTATTGCGGTAGAATTGAGAACTTGCACTCCTTATTCGTAAGTTCTGAAATTCTGTATTTTGTGTGCAGGTTAAAGCTCAATCAGCATGTAAGATATAAACACAAATGAGAGATAGAGAGAGCAATCGCAAACACGGGAGAATTGTTTCGAGGTCCGAGCACCCTTGCTCAACGTCCCCGCCTTCAACACTATAAAGGATTTCCACTAGAATCGATCCCACCAGATCACTCAGTGCCGCAACACCTACAAGGAGTTCACACTAGAACTCTTGAACTCACTAGTCCCCTCACTTGTTCCCGCAAGAACTACACACCGCAAGCACACTAGCTTGCCGAGGCCACACCTCTACACCGAGCTCTCACTAGAACTCGAAACAACGCGAACCGTAAGTCCGCCTCCTCAAATACAAAGTCGAACACTTTGGCGATCACAACACTTTGATCACCTAAAATAATTCTCACAACAACTCTCCTATAGGATGGATATAGCAATGGAAAGCTCAAGTATGTGTGAGAAAAACTAAGATTGATTTGTTGGTGAAAAACTCAAAGAATCACTTTTGAAAAACTCTTAATAAACTCTTCTTTTGATTTAGAAATACAGCTCTAAAATATGTGGAGAAAACCACTGAGATAGGTAGGAAAAACTAGCCCAAAAACTCTCTTGAAATCTTATAGAAAACAGTTCAAGAGAAGCCCCTTTTATAGGCTTCAAAAATGTGGCCGTTGGAGGCCAACTCAACATCCTAGTCTGCTGTCGTCGACCGCCCGGTCGACCGGCCAACGGTCAGATTTCTGACCGTTGTGCCCGCGGTCGACCGGCCGGTTGACCGTGGCCTAGATATAGAGAGCAGTAGCTCTCTGTCGGTCGACCGTCAGGTTGACCGGGGCCATTTCCAGAGAGCAGAGCTCTCTGGCGGTCAACCGGGTCGGTCGACCGGCCCTCCAGCCAAACAAGCCGTGCACGTTTGTGCACGTCGGTCGACCGCGCGGTCGACCGACCTCTGGCACGGTCGACCGTGCGGTCGACTGGCAGAAGGCCAGATACAGGTTTTTAGGGATTTAAAAACTCGGTCTATTTCCTTCAATAAAATCTCATAAATTCTCTAAAAATCTACTAAAATAAGTTCAGTAATATACTTTGATATACAAACATATTTGAGTAAACATCAAAACATGTTACAAACATTTTGAACTAATTTTGTAAAATGAAACTTTTGCTTTAAACAAAAATCTGTATTTTCCAAAATCGATTTTTTCAAAACTTCTCCAAATACAAAAACAAGATATTCTAAACACTTTTAAAGCTTAGTGTGTATGGATATGATTCACTACACATATATGATGAAATATCTATATTTTTGACAATAGGCTCTATAACAAGTTTTGATAAAACATATATATATTTTGAATCTTAAAACCAAACCGGTAATTTCCAAAATGAAAACTCTCTTTGGAAACACATCTAAATCTTTTGTGTGAGTGTATATGAAACTTGAGCAATCCACCAACTAATCTATCATTTATATTTTATCTAAAAATAAAATCTTGACACTTACAAACATGACACAAGTCTTCTTGGAAATCTTCTCTTAAAGGTCTTCTTCTCCTTCTTGACTTGGTCCAAAGCTTGATCCAATGAGCTAGACTCCTCTTGAGTACTTGATGCGATCTTGATGCACAAGCTCTTGAATCAACACGTGCTAGCTTCAAAACTTGACGTTAAATCCTTTGTTGAAGCTAAGCACCTACTAAGATCTTGATCACATATCTGAGACTAATTAAACATAAGATTATTAGTACTATAACTATATGAGTTAATCATCATCAAAACTAGAGTGATGGGCCTTTGGGCCACCACCACCCTCGGTCAATTTTTTAGTGAGTCTGAGATGTCCCCAGGGGCTAATGTTTATCAATTTTTATTACGGTTTGGGTTGTGTGAGTGGAGAGGTGATTTTAAGGCTAAGGAAGGGTAATGACTTTTTCACCTTATCTTGTATCGGGTTATGCTCTTAAGTCTAATTTGTGCAAGTGAGCAATATACATAAGAATAACACACAAAGCGAGTAAATCACCCAGTATTTGTCCTATATTATATGCAATATCATATGTACATCTCAGTTCAGATCATAACAACAGAACAAAATATAGTATATTGGAATGAAATTTGACACGTGCCTAAATACAAATGTCTAAACCGTATTAAAAGCGTCCAATTATTGATTTTAGTTCTTAATTATTACATTGTGTAGGCAATCAAAATATATAATTAGCAGAAGAATACAACAATATATGCAACTTGCAAGATCCTTACAAAAGATGAAGTTAAGGTGCCACAAAATTGTCGCATTTTCAAGGGTTTTTTGGCCTTTGCGCGGCAGAAATATGGAAATAGGATCCCTGCTTTCTAGAGCAGGGAGATACAAGTAAGACTATACTTTTATAATGCTAAGATTTTGTACAAATTGACCTGCACACTAAAACAGAGAAGAAAATGTTAACAAAAATGTGAAATCAAAACCATTCCCGTCCCCGGCAACGGCACCATTTTTTTGATCGGGGTAGAACTGTGCATGAAAACGTGTATTTTTAAATCAAAGTAAAAGCATGTATTTGTGAATCAATGATATTATGTATGTGTGCTTTGGCTTCATCGATACTTCCTTTATAGCATTGGCTCAATGAGTTGAATCCACAGGGACGGGAGGCGATAAAAGTATTAACAGTCCGTTCACATTAGTTGTTAACAAGTTCTTCTTTATTAAAGAAAGAGAAAAAGAAAAGAAGAGAAAACTAGAAGTAATATGTGAGAGGCGATGAAATCAACGATGTGAAAACAATGGAGAAGTGGTTGTAAAATCGGTAAAACAAAATAAGAAAATAGAGGTGAAGTGAAAAGTGAAGTGATTTAGAAAGTGAGTTTAAAAACAAAATATAAAAGAAGGTGAAACTTGTTGTGAAGAAGATGAAAACAAAGTTGAACTAAGAAGTGATGAAAACAACAATGAAAAATGATAAAAAGATTTTGAAAATAGTTTTTATAAGAGAAAGAAGGAAAATAATGAAAGAAAGATCATGGCTACTAACTACTAATTACTTCACTAACATGCTATCCTCTTAGTGATAGTTGCCTCACATGTATCCTTGGTCATTGCTGGTCCTTGGCTTCAAGAGTATTGCAAAGCATGACACATAAAATTATTCTTCCACATCCAATCCTCACAACAAGATGCAAGCTGCTATGAGATTATCAAAACCAAGTAGAGGTGAGCATGAAATAAAGAAAATATTGCAAGTTAGCTTATTAGTGGTTAGATGTTAGAACGTTAGAAACCACCATTATGAAACATCAATGGCTCTTACAAGAGCAATGCCTAGTAGAGATTATTATATTCATGTGGATTATCAAATAAGTGATTAGTCGTTCGATGCCATAGGGAAAAAGTTAGCTAAGCATCATGTAGAAGTTGAAGAAAATTACAATAGAGAGGAAAGGAGACACCGTTACATAAATTGTCACTCTCTATTATATCAATATATATATCTCTCTCTCCCTAAAGAATCAACTCAGGCCTACTACAAGATCTAAAAATAAAGAAAAAATACAAAAGAAAAGAGAAAAAAATACCACTCTACGATTAGAAGAGAGAAATCCTAGCTACTGCTCTCAGTCGCCTTGTTTCTGGCCTTCAAATGCAATATTTATAGGCAAAAGAAGCTAGGGTTTAACGAGACGAGGCCGTGTGTCGAAAATCAACGCGTGGAACCTCCACATAGCTGTGAAAATGCAGCAAAGTACCATGTTTCTATGGCAATTTTAGGGACTTAGGTCCCTAGTTTTGGTCTGTTGCTTCGTCTGGCTTTTAGGATCTTTCAGATGTATTCTATTTTGTGTAGTTTAGACTTGTATTTCTCCAGATACGTCTTCAAATACGAGTATCCAATGTACTAGACGCTCCCTTGCATGGTATCCAATGTTGATTTAATTACCCAAAAATGGGTTTAATTAGGATCTTATTGCCCCTTTGCCCTTATAGTCTTGATTATCTGCAAAAGAGACCAAAACACGAGTGAGAAGAGTTATTTTATTCATAAATCGGTAGAAAAATGTGACGTGTAATGATGCAGAATTGTAGACTAATCACTGCACACCCGAACAAAGAAGAAATTAGTTAGAAAATAAGCTATCATGTTCCATCCCCGGTAACGACGCCAGAATTTGATTGCAGGAAAAACAGAGATATAGTTAAGGGTTAGAAGAATGTTATCTGGATGGATTTGTGTCTCTGTCTTTCACAATATATCCGCGGTAACAAGGGCAAAGTGGGTCGAATCTTAAAGAGAGATGCGATGAAAACTTTTCAGTACTATTGTCTTCTTATTATCTTCTCTATTTAAAGAACATGAAAAAGAAGGGATAGATTGTATGTGGATAAAGAATTAATTTAAAGAAAGGTTCACTGTTTACTAATAATCAACCACCATAATATGCTAATGTTCAATAAATAATGACTTCACTTCAAACCCTAAACATGATATTCTATCACAAAATCAAACAAGATACATAAGATAGAAACTAGGTTATGATTTGAAATAACACCAACCAAGTTTTAACGTTACAATATCAAGATTGTCAATCAAGTATAAAGTAAGAAAAAAACATTAGAAAATACTTAGCAAATCTTAACCTTATTTGAAATAACACTGTTAAAGTTTAACATTAAAATATCAAGATCTTCATCAAGCATAGATTAAGAAAAATTGTTAAAAAGTATTAGAAAATAATTGATTTAGTAACTTATCCTACTGTGTCTTCAAGAACAAGGATTGGAGTAGGCATGCATACGATCTAAACTGGTTATCTACTAGACACAAGATGTAATGGTGGTGATGTTTTAACAGACTATGAGAAAAGATCTAGCAACTCATGCTTGAAGACTAAATTAAGAAAGCATATTGATTGGTAGTAAAAAGTGCATTTTTATCATGACATTTACCATCACATTTTCATATTTATTCATATAATTCTGCACATTTACTAATATTTTATGATTTATTGTGTGCAGGCCTTGAGTTCTTATTTTAATAATAAATAAAGCCTAAAAGAAGCCCAAAAGCCCATATTCAAGCCCAAGTGCAAAAGTGCAAATATCAATTGTCAAAAGTGCAAATATACAAGGGCCAAAGTTGCAAATACAAAGAAGAGGAAGGATAGACTTCTATTCAACCCTAAACACTTGCAGGATGAGGATAAAAGCCAAAGAAGGATAGCAAATTTCGCTTAAAAAATATGGGAAGATTTGGGATCTAGGTAACTTGATTCCCAAGTTATATCCAAATCCAAAGATCAAGAGCCAGGATGCAGCTTCCAGAAGGAAACGACCAGATGGACGAACCAGGAGAAGCCACGCGCCAAAGCGCGTGGCCAGCCGCCACTACCAGGCCGCGGAAACGCGGCCCAAACAGCGTTTTCGCGGCAATCTTGACGTATCTGGCCAGCTGTTTTCGTATGAGAGTTGTGTTGGGACTCTACCTCCTTCTGCACCTATAAATACCTCTGCAGTGCAACCGAGAAGGGCGTCCAGAGGCAGAGCCAGAGGGCCAAATCTAGGGTTTTAGGCTTTCTTCTTTCTTGTAGTTTAGGTTTTCTTTTCTTTTTTAATTTTTATGTAAGTGAGGGAGAGGGCTATGTTGAGAGTGACACTGATGTATGCTTCTCTTCTCTTCCATTGTATTAAGTAATAAAGGTAACTTTTCTTTTTATGTCATTGCTTTATTTTCCTTTTTGTTTTCTTCTCTTTTTCTATTTTTATTTCTGTTGGTTTATGATGAGCATGCAAGTGATTTCCAAAGCACAAGTATAACGAATCTTGGTGGGTGCCAACGATATTTCATGGTGATGTTCTCCTCCTCAAGGTACGTATCACTTCATACTTGCCCAAGCTTGATGATATAATGCGAACAGGGGACTGAGATCGATCCTATGGTTTATGCGTTCAACGCCTCCAAAGTAAGGTAGAAAGTGTTAGGATTTCACGTTTTTCTTCAACCAAACAAAGGTTAGTGTTTATTTCTTTTCTTTTCTTTTCTTTTATTTTTGTATATTAAATCACCATCTCCCAATTCTTTCTTTCTCATCTCATTATAAATACCACCTCTAATCCTCCATCTTCATAATCTACCGCCTTCTTCCTAACTTAACTTTAACTATTCTTTTTGTTAACTTAAAGAAAATAATTTTTAGAGATAACTTACAAACGCTTCTATCGCTAGTCCCTCCATGAGGATCACGACCTGCATAGCCACTGCTACCACGGATTCGAATTGAGCACCTCGCACATCTTTACTTCTAAATCTAACATCTTTATTTTTGTGTGCAGGTAAAAACTCAATCAAAATTTTGGCGCTGTTGCCGGGGAGGGACGGTAAGTTATTCTCTAATAATAAAAAAATTATTAACTAATTCTTTTATTCTTTTCTGTTTGCAGGTTTGGAGAACAGAAAAACAACAGCAGAAGTGGACATATAGCAACTCTGTGCCTCTGCCCTCGAAGGCAGAGCAGCAGAGCCTGCTACTTTGCCGCGCAAACGCGGCAATAGCCGTGGATCCGCGGCAATAGCAGAGGACTACTGACTGAAATTTTTGCAGGTTTCTGAAACTGGCAATATCTGTGTACTTCTCTGTTAAAATTTGTTCTGTGATAACTCTGCTTACTGCTAATTAATTCAACAGTTAAATATTTATTGTTAATGATAAATATTGATTAGACCTTTGCATATTAGGCACGTGTCTTTTCAATTACTTTATTTTACTGTTGAAGAGTGCTGGAGCAAGGTACGTACGCATTGCATGTAGAATAGAACTCATCTCTTAGTTGATTTTCATGCTTTGAGTGAATCTTATTTACATATCTTGTACACTTGCACAAAAATATCTTAAGGGCATAACCCATTAACAAGATAAGATGGGGATTTCATTACCCTTCTTTAGCCCAAAAATCATATTCCAAGCACTCACAACCCTAATCCTAATTAAAAATTAACTAGACGTTGGCCCTAGGGACTTCTCAGACTCAATTAAGAGATTATCCTAAGGGGGAACAGTGCTGGAAGTTGACTCCTGCCAAATCAGTGTCTAAGAAAGGGATTGAGGGCCGAAAGCCCGAAGATTGGTGGTTATTTAATTAAGGAACGTCTTTGACAGAAAACCTCCCACCACTCTTGCCCTGACCTGGCTGATTAACTTGTGGTCAAAGTCTGCACCCTACCTCCCGTGGACAGTCTAACCAGTTAGGAGTCGTCTAGATCATAGGTCTACCCTAACTTAGGTTAGAATTTTTTCTTTTTTTTGTTTGTTTATTTGTTTGATTTCTTTTTCTTTGTTGTGTTGGTGTGATATGGCATATAATAATAATTTTTTCAACTTTAATTCATATTACACACCTAACTCTTTTTCGGACATTACCAACTCGGCATATCATAACTTTGACCAATCTAGTGTGCCGGAATGGTCTTATCCGAATGATTATAACCCATACCCCCCATCTTATGACCATAATTTTCATACTTTCAACTCTTCACAGAGTTCATGGGGTTTCGCTTTCCCCGAGTCCAATTTTCAACCGACTTGTCCTCCGTCTCCACCTTGTCCACAATATTCCCAAGAGTCATACTCTGATCCACCCATTCAGAATAGAATACCATCTATCGGGGAAATGATAAGTATGCATGAGTCCAAGCAACAATTACCATCAATCGCAGACATGATTATGCGTGAGTCCACCGACTCACAACTTCATCACGATTACACTTCATCCTTTCAAGTCCAATCACAACATGATGCACCTATCAACTATGAAAGGATGCTTGCAACCATGACTCAGGCTAGATTAGCCCGTGATCATGATATAGATATGATGGTTCAATCTTTACGTTCTTACCGTCCGGCCAATTCTGCTTTCGCTGACCACTCTCTTAGAGCCGACGAACCAAGTTGCTTTGGACAACAAGATTCTAATTCAGTGCCACCATGTGAACTTGCCGAAACTTCAAATTTTGATAACTTGGCAAGTTTTTCCTTTCCTGAAATAGAACTTGAGCATGAATATGATCATGATCTCCCACCTGATGATTCAATTTTACTTCCTGATTCAATAATGACTCGGTGTCTCCACCTGATTTCACTTTTCCCGAGTCAACATTGGATCCTGTTCCAATTCATCATAAATTTGAATCACCCATTTTTGATGATCATATTGAACTTGACCAATTGTGCAATTTTGAAAGTCCCATGGATAAATTGGCAAGTTTTCATGAAATTGAACCCAATGAGATATGTGACCTAGATTCTCAAATCTGTGATCAAGTTCAAATTCCTGAATCATTATTGACTCCTGTTTTGTTACCCGACTTAGGTAATCTTTTAGAGTCAGTCTTGATTCCCACTCCTATCATTCCTGAACTTGAATCACCAATATTGAGTCAGATTCCATTGTGGGAAAATGATTGTGGACTTGAGCTTCAACTTATTGATTTGGACCCACTTTCTGAATCTAGCCCGACTCCTGAACCATTACTTGATTTAAGTTTCTTTTCTGAGTCGGTATTCGTTCCCGTACCTATGACGTCCAAGTCAATCATTCCATCTTTTCATACTCCATTTTGGGACAAGGAGGTTGACACAATTGACTCTGAAATTTATTATGAAATTTGGAAATTTGATGGGTGAATTTTTAAAAAATGTTCATATAGACATCATTTTCGTGGGTTATACAAGAAAATTTTTGGTGGGTTCCTCCATGAAATACTATATTATCTTGATTGGGTAGCAACGCTTGGCCCAATTAGACCACCACCGGAACCACCATCTTAAGGTAACTTCTGCCTTCCCATGTTCTTTTTCATGCATATATGCATTCATTCATACATTGAGGATAATGCATGAGATAAGTGTGGGGGTAGGCTTTACTAACATACTAACATAGTTAGAAACTAACAAAAATTTGCTAAAAAAAAAATTCTAAAAAAAATAATTATAAAAAGGACAATATTTTGACTTATCTTTTGAAAGAAATCTAAATTAGTTTTAAGGATTAGGAAAATCATGATTAGGATTTCTAAAAACTTGGTCAAAATAAATAAATTGTTTAATTTTTAGGTATAGGAGGAGAAATTGAATCAGTAGTTAGTCTTAATTTTTACCTTAATGAAATGTGCATACCTAATGCATATCTAGGTTCTAAAACAAAGACCCTTGTGCCTCATAAAAAAAAAATCAATCACCAATTAAGCTGGATACATGTGCCTCAAGAAGCATAAGTATTCACGCCTAAAGGTGAGTTCTAAATAAAATAAAGTCCTTAGTTTTGTGGCCTAGTTCACTCGAATTTGAGTCCGTGGGGTGTTTTCTCACCCTCTAAAACCGACCGGTTCGGGAGCCACCGACTTTAAGTTCGCTACATGGGTGGATTAGAAAGCCTAAGAAAACTAAGAAATATAATATATGTATTAACACATCTAATAGTCAATTAGTTAGGTATAAAGGCCTCAAGAAGCCTTGATACTTACACGAAAGAAAATTAGATGAGTTATACATGTTAAAAAAAATAAAAATAAAAATAAAAAAATAAAAAAATAACAATAAAGAGGCATGAGAGTCCAAGTTAAGGAATTCCTAGTAAAAATTCATAAGGATGCATATGATTTTTGGTAACGAAAAAGACTATACACAAATCCAATTTTGATCCTTACTTAAAATGGAAAACAATTTACTTTATAAAGACTAAGTCTAAGAATGAATAAAAATGATAATCCTAAAACTTATAGACTACTTAGTCTTTTCAAAAGTATTTCAAATATTTCCTTTTATGGATTTTGTGGGTGCAATCCGCTGAAAACCCTCACGAGACAACACTCGTCCTCTAGGGTAACCTAGGGGTTTAACGGCTTGTTGCACGTGCTAAGTGCAACCGTTATTCCTACGAAAGTGAGTTAACTAGATTAGTTTTTCTTTTTCTTTTTGATTTTTACTCGAGGACGAGCAAAAAGATAAGTGTGGGGGTGTGATTGGTAGTAAAAAGTGCATTTTTATCATGACATTTACAATCACATTTTCATATTTATTCATATAATTCTGCACATTTACTAATATTTTATGATTTATTGTGTGCAGGCCTTGAGTTCTTATTTTAATAATAAATAAAGCCTAAAAGAAGCCAAAAGCCCATATTCATGCCCAAGTGCAAAAGTGCAAATATCAATTGTCAAAAGTGCAAATACATAAGGGCCAAAGTTGCAAATACAAAGAAGTGGGAAGGATAGACTTCTATTCAACCCTAAACACTTGCAGGATGAGGATAAAAGCCAAAGAAGGATAGCAAATTTCGCTTAAAAAATATGGAAAGATTTGGGATCTAGGTAACTTGATTCCCAAGTTATATCCAAATCCAAAGATCAAGAGCCAGGATGCAGCTTTCAGAAGGAAACAACCAGATGGACGGACCAGGAGAAGTCACGCGCCAAAGCGCGTGGCCAGCCGCTACTACCAGGCCGCGGAAACGCGGCCCAAGCCGCGTTTCCGCGGCAATCTTGACTTATCTGGCCAGCTGTTTTCGTATGAGAGTTGTGTTGGGACTCTACCTCCTTCTGCACCTATAAATACCCCTGCAGTGCAATCGAGAAGGGCGTCCAGAGGCAGAGCCAGAGGGCCAAATCTAGGGTTTTAGGCTTTCTTCTTTCTTGTAGTTTAGGTTTTCTTTTCTTTTTTAATTTATGTAAGTGAGGGAGAGGGTTATGTTGAGAGTGACACCGATGTATGCTTCTCTTCTCTTCCATTGTATTAAGTAATAAAGGTAACTTTTCTTTTTATGTCATTGCTTTATTTTCCTTTTTGTTTTCTTCTCTTTTTCTATTTTTTTCTGTTGGTTTATGATGAGCATGCAAGTGATTTCCAAAGCACAAGTATAACGAATCTTGGTGGGTGCCAACGATATTTCATGGTGATGTTCTCCTCCTCAAGGTACGTATCACTTCATACTTGCCCAAGCTTGATGATATAATGTGAACAGGGGACTGAGATCGATCCTATGGTTTATGCGTTCAACGCCTCCAAAGCAAGGTAGAAAGTGTTAGGATTTCACGTTTTTCTTCAACCAAACTAAGGTTAGTGTTTATTTCTTTTCTTTTCTTTTCTTTTTGTAGATTAAATCACCATCTCCCAATTCTTTCTTTCTCATCTCATTATAAATACCACCTCTAATCCTCCATCTTCATAATCTACCGCCTTCTTCCTAACTTAACTTTAACTATTCTTTTTGTTAACTTAAAGAAAATAATTTTAGAGATAACTTACAAACCCTTCTATCGCTAGTCCCTCCCTGAGGATCACGACCCGCATAGCCACTGCTACCGCGGATTCGAATTGAGCACCTCGCACATCTTTACTTCTAAATCTAATATCTTTATTTTTGTGTGCAGGTAAAAACTCAATCACATATAAAATAAAACATATAAATGAAGCAAATAAATATTAATGAAAAAAAATTGAAAAGAAAAACAAAATAACCTTGTCTATTGAGCTGTCATCGTCAAAATACAATAGCTTCTTCCTTCTTTACAAACATGAACTAAACTAAAACCAGAAATTACAATAGAGATTCAGAAAGAAAAGATGATCTAAAGAAAATTCTAAACTTGATCTTCTAAGATACCTCTCCTCGTTGCTCTTCAGGGATATTTATAGGGAATTCTAGTAGTAGAGTTGATCGGGGGGAAACCGCACACAAAAAATGTATTTTGAAATAAAGATTTAAAGTGTGTGCTTTAGCTTCCTCGATACTTCCATTATAACATAGAGGCTAAAATGAGTCGAATCCACAAGGACGGGAGGCGATAGAAGCTTTAACGGTTAATTCACGTGTGTGTTAAAAGTTCTTCAATGTTTGAAAGAATGAAAAGAAAGAAAAAGAAAGAATGAAAAAGAGAAGTATACGGTGGAAACAAAGAAGTGAGAAACATAGAAAAGAATAGTTTTTGTGGTTTTTGATATTTTAAAACAAAGTGAAAAAGAAAGAAAACTCACGGCTACTAACTACTAATGACTCCACCAACATGCTAATCTCTTAGTGATAGTTACCTCACAAGTATCATTGGCCATCACTAGTCCTTGGTTCAAGAGCGTTTCAAAGCATGACCCATATGTAACTCATCACATCCCAACTCAACAAAATAAGAACAAGCTACACTTAAACCATCAAAACTAAAAGTAAGCATGGAGTAAAGTAATGTTAGCTTGTTAGAGAGTTAGAAAGTTAGAGTATTAGATCCATCATCATGAGCCATCAATGGCTCTTGCAAGAGCAAGGCCAAGTAGAGACTATTAGATTCATGTGGATTATCAAATAAGAAGTTAGACTAATTGGTGGTTAGTAGTTAGTTGCCATGAGAGAAAAGATTAACTAAACATGTAAAAAGAGTTAGATAGAAAACAAAGAGAGGTAAAGAGAGCACCTTTCATAACTTCTCACCTTCTATTACAAACACTCTTGTATTCCACTCATGTATCACTCTCTCCCCTATTACAAGATCTAAAACAAAATGAAAAATACAAAGGAAGAAGAAGGAGAACTAACCTAAACTAAACTAAACTACAACATGGAAAGAAAAACTATCCTAAAACTACATTACTCTCTGGATATCTCCAACTGAAGAACCCCAGGGGTGTATATAGGTACCAGGGAAAAGGGGGGCCAGGGGACAAACCCTGGCCCAAAGTACGGGCGCGGCCGCGCCCGTACTGCCGCAGAAACGCGGCTATAGCCGTGTTTTCGCGGCCATACGATGGCCGCGCACTGTCCCATCTGTCCCATGTCAGCATCTATTCCCGGTTTCTAGTTTTGGGCCCCTGATTTTGACGAATCAGCTCTCCAAAGTCAATGGCTATATTTTAGGCCTTTAATCACCCATTAAATGGTGATTTAGAGTCTTCTTCTTCATTACACACAATGGACTTAGAAACATGCAAGAGAGATATTATTAGCAGAATTTAATATTTAATAAATGTGAAGATGTGGTATGAATTATGCAATTTTGGAGACTAATCACACCCCCACACTTATCTTTTGCTCGTCCCGAGCAAAACAAAAAACTAAAGGAATCATTACACCACTTTTGCAGGTGACGCGATTGCACTGAGCATGTGCAACAAGCCGTTAAACCTCTAAGTTTTCCCTAGAGGAGGAGTTTTGTCTCCTGAGGATTTTTAGCGGATTACACCCACAAAATCCATAAAGAAAGAAATCAAATGTTTGAAAACGCATTTTTGAAATAGAGAAAAGTGTTGAAGTATTTTTTATGAAAATATAAGTGATCTAAGGTCATAGGTTAACCAGAAATTAATCTTCCTTAAACTAAGTCGAAATGCAAAATCTTATTATAAATTAAATGTAAGAATTAAATTAACTCTTTGATTTTTCATAAAACTCTTAGAAAAATATGCACTTTGTGAACTGATTGCACACATTTATTACATTATTCTTTATTACATTCCACATTTATCATGCAGTAAATCTGCTAAATTTCTTATCTTAAATGTCTATTTTGTAGAAGATAATCATGGAGATAAAGAGGATAAAATCAAATAAATATAAATTAAATTCAGATTTAACTAGATCTATTTGGTTAGAGGAGGATGATCCCAAATCTAGTTGGTTAAATTCAGCTTTTTGTGAATCAGGTGGTTAAAGTTAAAGATCAACTGAGGATAACGTCAAATACAGAGTCCAAATCTAAAGGGATAAATGGATAGAGAGAAAATCAACGGATGAGATGAAATAATTCTGACTGGATACATTTTAGTATTTGAATCATAACTTTCGCTTCCAGAACTCAAATCTGATAATTCAAGATGATCCAAAAAGAGGACTTAAAGAGCTACAACTATTAAGTTGATCATTATTTCTAATTCTGTCATTTTATAAGATATATTTAGCAATCAATACGCCAATAAGTTACAGATCAGAACTGAATATCCACATCAAATCAAGTTTGGAGATAAGAGAAGGATTCAAATTCAGAAATAGCGAGCCTCCCTTATCTTCATACTCCTCTACCTTCTACATTTCTCCTATAAATATCTGCAATCTCAAAGGCAAAAAAGAAAAAAGAGGACGACCAAGAAGAGATAGATTTTAGGCCAGTTTTCATTCTTTTCAGTGTAGGTTTTTATTTTCTTTTTATGTAATTTTTATTTCATTGTAAGCATAGGTTAGACTGAGATTCATGTAAGTAAGAGAGAGAGGCTTATGTTGAGAGTGACACCTATGTACCCTCCTTCTTTCTTCCATCATTTCTGCAAGCAATAAAAGGTAACTTTTTTTATGTTCGTCTTTACTTTTGTTTTCTTCTTCTTCTTTCTACTTTTCCTCTTTTGGTTATGATGAGCATCCAAGTGAATCTAGAAGCATCAGTATAACCATGTTTGTATGAGTGCCACCGATATTTCATGATGATGTTCTCCTCAAGATTTCATATCATTTCATTCTTGTTCATTTTGATGATGTAATGCGAATGGGGACTGAGCTCGATCTTATGGGTTATACGTTGATCGCCTCTGAAGCAAGGTAAAACATGCAAGGGTTCCAGGTAAGTCATCAACTAAAGGAGGTAAGTTTTACTTTTAGATTTTCTTTTCTTTAATTTTAGTGTAAATTACCAACACCACAATCTTCCAAATTTCTTTCACTCTTTTTCATTTCTTTGTACATATCCACTTCCATTTTCTCCACCTTCTCTATCTATCACTTTCTTATTTTAACCATTCTTTGTAACCTAAAAGACAACTTATCAAAAAACTCCCATCGCTAGTCCCTCCTTGTTGATCACGACCCGCATAACCACTTGCTATCGCGATAATATTGAGCACCTTGCACTCTTTATTCTTAAGTTCTAAAATTTCATATTTTTATGTGCAGGTCCAACTCAATCAAATTTTGGGGCCGTTGCTGAGGTGGGACGGTAAATAATTCTCTTTAGAGTTTATATTTTTGGTTAACCTTCTTCTTTATTTTGGTATACAGATTTAACAACAAGGAATTTTGCTGCAGTGGACATATAAGTGGCCCTGAACTCTGTTCAAGAAAGCAGAGCCCAAAAGCCCTCAAATTTGTTACATTCTTGTGGCAATCTCAGTGAACTACTAACCTGTATCTTCTACAGGTTGGCTGAATTGCATAGTTTAATCTCTGTAGCATTTATTTCCTTATTTGACTCACTGTGTATACATTTGAAAACAACAGTAAAAAGTTGATTGTAAATCTAAAAATGATTTAAACTTTGCATTTAGGCAAGTGTCTATTTCATTACATTTTCTATTTACTGTTGAAGAGTACAGGAGCCAAGGTATGTGTGCATAGCATTTAGTATAAGGTTCATTCTTGTATGAAATATTGCTTGAGTGTTACTTTTTTCTATATACTTGTACACTGCACTAAATTGATTTAAGGGTTTGTCTATGAACAAGATAAGGTGGGGAAGTCATTACCCTACCTTAGCTCACAAACAATCTCCTCACTCACTAACCCAAGCCTAACTAAAACTGAGTAGACGTTGGCCCTAGGGACATCTCAGACTCAAATAGGAGACTGACCTAAGGGGGAAGTTGATTTGAATCTGACTCTTGCCAAATCGGTGACTAAGGTTGGGGATTGAGGGGCGAAACCCCGAAGGCTGGTGGTTTGGCTTAATTAGGCTTGTCGCTTCTGCGCGGATATCTTCCACCAATCTTGCCCCTACCTGGCCGATTAACTCGTGGTTAGATTCAGAAATATACTCCCAGTGGACAGTCTAACCAGTTAGGAGTCGTCTAGGTCTAAGATTTACCCTAACTTAGATTAGATTTCTTTTCTTTTTATTGTTTGCTTATTTGTTTATTTTTTTCTTTGTTTGTGTTTTATTGTGTGATATGACTTATAACAATAATTTTTCAAATTTTAATGGTAATCCATATTGCACCCCAACCTCTTTTTCGGATATTACGAATTCGGCATATCATAACTTTAACCAACCTAGTGTGCCGGATTGGTCTTATCTGAATCAATATAACCCATGCCCCCAATCTTATAACCATAATTTTAGAATAATTTCAACTCTTCACAGAGTCAATGTGGATTCACCTCCTCCGAGTCCAACTTTCAACCAACTTGTCCTCCTTATCCACCTTGTCCACAATATTTCCAAGAATCATACTCAGTTCTATCAGTTCAAAATAGAAAACCATCAATCTTGGAAATGAGTATGCGTGAGTCCAAGCAACAATCACAAAATCTAACGGACTCACAATTTCATCACAAATTCCAAAACAACACTTCATCTTTTCAAGTCCAATCGCAACAAAACGATGAACCAATCAACTATGAAAAGATGCTTGAAGCCATGACTCAGGCTCAAATCACTCGTAATCATGACATAGATATGATGGTCCAAACTCTCCGTTCTCACCGTTTGACCATTTCTGATGACCTAACCATTCTGTTAGAGCCGAATAGTCATGTTGTTTTGAAAAACAAGATTCTATTTCAGTACAACCATTTGAACTTGCCCAAACTCTAAATATTGAAAATGACATTGACAGTTTGGTAAGCTATCCCTTTCCTGAAATTGAACTTGAGAATGAATATGATCCTGAACCTCAACATGGTGATTCAATTCTACTTCCTGATTTAATAATGACTCCGGTGTCTTCACTTGATTTCAATCTTTTTCCCGAGTTAACATTGGATCCTGTGCCAATTCATCATGAAATTGAATCACCAATTTTTTATGATCATCATATTGAACTTGACCAATTTCATGCTTTTGAAAGTCCCATTGAAAAATTGGCAAGTTCTCATTTTTATGAAATTGAACTCAATGAGAAATGTGACCTAGATTCTCAAATCTGTGATCCAGTTCAAATTTTCGAATCAATATTGACTCTTGTTTTGTTACCCGACTTGAGTAATATTTTAGAGTCAGTTTTGATTCCCACACCTGTCCTTCTTGAACTTGAATCACCAATATTAAGTCACATTCCCTTGTGGGGAAATGAATGTGGACTTGAGTTTCAACTTCTTGATTTGGACCCACTTTCTGAACCGACTTGAGTAATATTTTAGAGTCAGTTTTGATTCCCACACCTGTCCTTCTTGAACTTGAATCACCAATATTAAGTCACATTCCCTTGTGGGGAAATGAATGTGGACTTGAGTTCCAACTTCTTGATTTGGACCCACTTCCTGAACCGATCTCGACTCCTGAACCTTTACTTGACTTAAGTCACTTTCTTGAGTCAATATTAGTTCCCATACTTCCTAAGTCCAAGTCAATCATTTCATCTTTTCACACTCCATTTTGGGACAAGGCGGTTGACAAAATTGACTCCGAAATTAATTATGAAATTTGAAAATTAGATGGGGTAAAATATTTAATAAAAATCATTCATGTATACATCATTTTAGTGGGTTATATTAGAGAGATTTCTGGTGGGTTTCTCCAAACTCCACGAAAATTCGATTGGGCCACATTTCGTGGACCAATCAGACCACCACCGGAACCACCACCTTCAGGTAATATTTTCCTTCCTTTTCTTCTTTCTCATGCATCTATGCGTTAATTCAATATTGAGGACAATGCATGAGATAGGTGTGGGGGAGGGTCTAACATAACTTAGGTTTTTCGTTTTATGTAAAAAAAAGAAAAAATTAACATTTTCTTTACTTTTTAAACTTTTTGAAAATAGAAATAATATTTTGACATATTTTTTATAAGAAATTAAGTCAATTTTAAGAAATGGGATAATCATAATTAGGATTTCTTATACTTGGTCAAAATAAGATTATTTGTTTGATTTTTAGGGTTAGGAAGATAATTTGTCAAAGTAATTTAGTCTTGATCTTTGCCTTGATGAAATATGCCCACTTTATACACTTACACACTTAGGGTTCAAAAACAAAGATTCTTATGCCTTATTAAAAAATATATATATGTATATCTATGAAAATAAACAAATCTAATTATTGATTAGCTAGGTGCTTTGGCCTGAGCAAGCCTTAGTATTAATGTAAAAGATGATTAGATAAGTTTGAAAAAAAATTCTATCTCAGTTCGTTCCGTTTGAAGAAAGGAAGGATCCCAAAGAATCGATCTTTCTTTTAGTTGTTGAATCTCTGTTTGAACGACCAATGTGTGATATTCTGAATCCTCATTTCTAATGAAATCGAAATGATCTCTGGATTGATCAGAAGATCCTTTCGATTGGCTAGAATCCGTTACTTGAACGAAAATAGATCTTGTGGAATCATATTGAATATTTGACAATACATTCCGTACCCTGCTAAGAATATATATATATATATATATATATATATATATATATATATATATATATATATATATATATATATATATATATATATATATATATATATATCTATAAAAATCCTCTAATTAAGCTGGGTATTTGTGCCTCATAAAGCATAAGTATTCACGCCTAAAAGCGGTTCATATAATAAAATCCTTAGTTTTGTGGCCTTATCGAGTCCTTAAGTCCTTGGGGCGTTTTCTCACCTGGTGCCCTAAGACCGCTTGGTTTGGGACTCATCGATTAAAGGCTCGTTACATGGCAGATTAGAAAGCCTAATAGAACTAAGCAATAATATCACCAAAAATAATATATATATATATATATATATATATATATATATAAATAAGGCATAAGAGTTAGAGTTAAAGAACCCTTAGTCAAAACTTCACCGTCACGAAGGTGCATATGACTTATGGTAAAGTAATAGACAAGATGAGAAGCACAATTTGACTCCTTACTTTGATTGATTACAAATTTTTGAATAGAGACTAAGTTTAGGAATGAAAATTTTAGTTTTTCTATAACTTATAGATTACTTAAATCTTACAATAATATTTCAAATATTTTTCTTTCAAAATGTATTTTCAAAATATTAACATTTTTCTCTTTCTTTATGGAGTTTGTGGGTGCAATCCACTGAAAACCCTTACGAGACAAAACTCGTCCTCTAGGGGTAACTTAGAGGTTTAACGGCTTATTGCACAAGCTCAGTGCAATCGCATGACCTGCGAAAGTGGTCTAATAATCTTTGATTTAATTTTGTTGTTTTGCTCGAGGACGAGCAAAAGATAGGTGTGGGGGTGTGATTGCACACATTTATTGCATTATTATTTATTACATTCCACATTTATCATGTAATATCTGCTAAATTTCTTATCTTAAATGTCTATTTTGTAGAAGATAATCATGGAGAGAAAGAAGATAAAATCAAATAAATATAAGTTAAATTCAGATTTAACTAGATCTATTTGGTTAGAGGAGGATGATCCTAAATCCAGTTGGTTAAATTCAATTTTTGGTGAATCAGATGGTTAAAACTAAAGATCAACTGAGGATAACATCAAATACATAGTCCAAATTCAAAGGGATAAATGAATAGAGAGAAGATCAACGGATGAGATGAAGCAATTCTGACACAGATTCTGGCTGAATACATTTTAATATTTGAATCATAACTTTTGCTACCAGAGCTCAAATCTGATGTTTCAAGATGATCCAGAAAGAGGACTTAAAGAGCTACAACTCTTAAGTTCATCATTATTTCTAATTCTATCATTTGATAAGATATATTTAGCAATCAATACACCAATAAGTTGCAAATCAGAACTGAATATCCACATCAAATCAAGTTTGGAGATAAGGGAAGGATTCAAATTCAGAAATAGCCAGCTTCCCTTATCTTCATACTCCACTACCCTCTGCATTTCTCCTATAAATACCTACAATTTCAAAGGCAAAGAAGAAAAAGAGGACGACCAAGCAGAGATAGATTTTAGGCCAGTTTTCATTCCTTTTAGTGTAGGTTTTTATTTTCTTTTTATGTAATTTTTATTTCTTTGTAAGCATAGGTTAGATTGAGATTCATGTAAGTAAGAGAGAGAGGCTTATGTTGAGAGTGACACCGATGTACCCTCCTCCTTTCTTCCATCATTTCTGCAAGCAATAAAAGGTAACTTTTTTTTATGTTCGTCTTTACTTTTGTTTTCTTCTTCTTCTTTCTACTTTTCCTATTTTGGTTATGATGAGCATCCAAGTGAATCTAGAAGCATCAATATAGCCATGTGTGTGTGAGTGCCACCGATATTTCATGATGATGTTCTCCTCCTCAAGATTCCTTATCATTTCATTCTTGTTCATCTTGATAATGTAATGCGCAAGGGGATTGAGCTCGATCTTATGGGTTATGCGTTGATCGCCTCCGAAGAAAGGTAAAATATGTAAGGGTTCCAGGTAAGTCATCAACCAAAAGAGGTAAGTTTTTTTTTTAGGTTTTCTTTTCTTTTAATTTTAGTGTAAATTACCAACACCCCAATCCTTCAAAATTTTTTCACTCTTTTTCATTTCTTTGTACATGTCCACTTCATTTTCTCCACCTTCTCTATCTATTACTTTCTTTCTTACTTAGCTATAACTCTTTTTCATTTTCTTTTAAAGAACTAAAAGAAGAATTTTAACCATTCTTTGTAACCTAAAAAAGAACTTATCAAAAAGCTTCCATCGCTAGTCCCTCCTTGTGGATCACGACCCACATAGTCACTTGCTATCGCGATAGTATTGAGCACCTTGCACTCTTTATTATTAAGTTCTGAAATTTCGTATTTTTGTGTGCAGGTCCAACTCAATCATGAACAGTGAAGGTTTTTAGGATATCGACTCTAACTTTCATGCCATTTGTTTATATTATTATATATATATATTTCTTTCCTTAGTTTTCTTAGGCTTTCTTATTTACCCTGGTAGTGAGCCTTTAGCCGGTGACTCCCAAACCAGATGATCTTAGGGCACCAGATGAGAAAACATCGCTCGGACTTAAGGACTCGAGTAAACAAGGCCACAAAACTAAAGGGGATTATTTATTTTTGTCCACCGTTTTAGGTGTGAATAATCATGCTTCCTGAGCCATAATTACCCAACTTCAATAAGTGATTTTTATTATAATAATTTTTATATTATTTTATGACATTTTCAGTCTTTGTTTCAATCCCAAAAATTGTGTAGGTGTGGAGTGCGTAAATCTAAGGCAAAAAAGTCAAGATCAAATTATCTTTTCAATCTTACTTTCTTATTCTAAAATTAAAACAAGATTTATTATTTTGACTCGGTTTAAAATTTCATAATTTTAGGTCTTCCTAATTTCTAAGATAATCTTAGTTTTCTTAATAATAAATCAAAACTATTTCTCTTCTTTCAAAAAGTTTTGTAAAAAGAAAGAAAAGAGTTTTTCTTTAAAAGATTTTTTTATATTAAAAAGAAGTGTAAAAGAAAGAAAATGTAAAACTAACTATGTTAGTAAACCCTCCCCCACACTTATCTCATGCATTATCCTCAATGCATCGTGAATGTGTATATACATGAAACAAATTAAGAGGAAAGGAAGATTACCTCATGGTGGTGGCTCCGGTGGTGGTCTGACTGGGCCAAGCGTTCGACCTAATCAAAATATTATGGATCTTGCAGAAACCCACTAGTGACCTCTCTAATGCGACCCAGTAAAATGTTGATTGAATGAATGATCTTATTTAAAAAATTATCCCCATCTAATTTCCAATTGTCAAAAATAATTATTGAGTCATTTTCTTCAACATCCTTGTCTAACAATGAAGTGTGATTTTGAAAGATGATGGATTTGGACTCAAAGGGATCAGGAATAAAAACCGATACCAACTCAGAAATTTGACTCAGATCAAGTCGAGAGTCAACAATGAGAGTCAAAATTGGTTCAAAAATATGGTCCAAACCAAAGAATTAATATTCATACACGTTTCCCATCAATGAAGTGTGATAAAAAAGATTGGTGATTCCATTTCACGGTGTACTGGTACAGGATTCAATGTTGACTCCGAAAAAAAAAATCTGGTAAAGATACCGGGGTCATTATTGAATCAAAAAGTGAAATGGAATGACCAACTTGAGGTTCAGGATTACTTTCAAGCTCAAGTTCAATTTTGAGAAAAGGATAACTTGCCAAAATGTCAAGGTGGTTTTTAAGATTTTAGGCAAGTTCAAATGGATGTAATGAAATTAAATCTTGATTTTTGTCCACAGAAGGAATGTGAATGGGTGAAATAATCGAGTCAAGTTCAGAAATGATGGGAATCAAAACTGGCTCAAGAATGTTATTTAGTTTAGGTAACACTACAGGAGTCAATAATGATTCAATGAACGGACTCGAATCGCTAACTTGAAGCTCAGGTTCACATTCATCTTCAAGTTCAATATCAGGAAATGGATAACTTGCCAAAGTATCAGAAATTGGATGTTGGTTAAGTTCAGTTTGGTATGATGAAATTGAAGCTGGATTTCCAAAATGGCAAGATTCTTGAACATTTGATGGACATGGGAAGTCAATCGTATTTTGCATTATGCGCTCGGTCTCTTGCACGAATTCAATAGTTTTTTTTCCACAATGAGTTTCCTTTGAGTTGTTTCTGGGAAAGAACTACATGAATTTTGAAAATTTTATAGACATGATGAGGCCATCAGGTTTTCAAATTATTTTTGGGCCTCTATCGCTTCTTCCAAACTCCTTTACAATGATGATTTTTTTTCAATTGGTGGTTCAGGAAAGGAGTATATGAATCAAAATTGGGGAAATAATATTGTAGAAATTATGGACAAGATGGTTGAGAATTTGACTCGAGGTAGGTGAATCCCCATTGACTCTGTGAAGAGTTGAAATTATTTTGAATATTATAGTCATATGATGTAGGATATGGGTCATATTGAGTCGGATAATCCCAACTCGGCATATATGGTTGGTTCATGTTGTATATAGCCGGGTTGGAGTTATCCGAGTCAAATGAGGTCAGGGTGAAATATTGATTCATATTATGATTGAAAGAATTATTGTTGTTAAAATCTATATCACAATTTACAAAGAAGAAAACAAACAAACAAACAAAGAAAAAGAAAACAAGCCTATGCTACGGTTGACTTAGACCTAGATGACTCCTAACTGGTTAGACTGTCCACGGGGGTACATTGTCAGAATCTGACCACGAGTTAATCGGTCAGGTAGGGGCAAGATCAGTGGGAGGTATCTGTGCCGGAGCAACAAGCCTAATTATGCAAAACCACAGTTCTTCGAGGTTTCGCCTCTCAATCCCCAACATTAGACACCGATTTGATAAGAGTCAACTTCTAACAACGTTCCCCTTAGGTCAATCTCCTAATTGAGTCCGAGATGTCCCTAGGGGCTAACGTCTAGCAAATTTTTATTAAGACTTGGGTTGTGTGAGTGGAGAGGTAATTTTAGGCTAAGGGAGGGTAATGACTTCCCCACCTTATGTTGTATTGGGTTTTACCCTTAAGTTAAATTTGTGCAAGTGTGCAATATAGATAAGAATGGACACAAAAAGCGAGTAAATCACTGAAGTGTTTGTCCTAACTATATGCAATACAATATGTACACCTCCTGCAAGATCACAACAACACAAGAACAAAATACAGTATATTAGAATGAAAATTGACACGTGCTTAGATGCAAATGTCTAAACCGTTTTAAAGCATCCAATTACCGTATTTTAATTCTTAAAGTTATTTACAGCGTACAGGTAATATAAACAAAAATTAGCAGCAGAGTATATGAATGTACAAGAATTTACCTAACCACACAAAAGCAAGTGTGGACTTCTGCAACGTTAAAAATTTAACCTGCACACCAACAACAAAGAAGAAAAGTTAACAAAATCGTGAAATCAAACCGTTCCCATCCCCGGCAACGGCGCCAAAATTTGATCGGGGGAAAACCGCGCACAAAAAGTGTATATTTTGAAATAAAGATTTAAAGTGTGTGCTTTGGCTTCCTCGATACTTCCGTTATACTATAGAGGCTAAAACGAGTCGAATCTACAATGAAGGGAGGCGATAGAAGCTTTACTGGTTGATTCACGTGTGTGTTAAAAGTTCTTCAATGTTTGAAAGAATGAAAAAGAAAGGAAAAGAAAGAATGAAAAAGAGAAGTATACAGTGGAAACAAAGAAGTGGGAAACATAGAAAAGAATGATTTTTGTGATTTTTGATATTTCTAAATAAAGTGAAAAAGAAAGAAAACTTACGGCTATTAACTACTAATGACTCCACCAACATGCTAACCTCTTAGTGATAGTTACCTCGCAAGTATCATTGGTCATCACTAGTCCTTGGTTCAAGAGCGTTTCAAAGCATGACCCATATGTAACTCATCACATCCCAACTCAACAAAACAAGAGCAAGCTACACTTAAACCATCAAAACTAAAAGTAAGAATGGAGTAAAGTAATGTTAGCTTGTTAGAGAGTTAGAAAGTTAGAGTGTTAGATCCATCATCATGAGCCATCAATGGCTCTTGCAAGAGCACGGTCAAGTAGAGGCTATTAGATTCATATGGATTATCAAATAAGAAGTTAGACTAGTTGATGGTTAGTAGTTAGTTACCATGAGAGAAAAGATTAACTAAACATGTAAAAGAGTTAGATAGAAAACAAAGAGAGATAAAGAGAGCACCTTTCATAGCTTGTCACCTTCTATTACAAGCACTCTTGCATTTCACTTATGTATATCACTCTCTCTCCTATTACAAGATCTAAAACAAAATGAAAAATACAAAGGAAGAAGAAGGAGAACTAACCTAAACTAAACTAAACTACAACATAGAAAGAAAAACTACCCTAAAACTACACTACTCTATGAATATCTTCAACTGAAAAACCCCAGGGGGTATATATAGGCACCAGGAGAAAGGGGACTAGGGGGCAAACCCTGGCCCAAAGTACGGGCGCAGCCACGCCTGTACTATCACGAAAACGTGGCTATAGCCGCGTTTTTGCGGCTATACGGTGGCAGCGCGCGCAGCGCTTCGAGCCGCGCGTTGTCCCGTCTGTCCCCTGTCAGCTTCTGTTCCCGGTTTCTAGTTTTGGGCCCCTGGTTTTGACGAATCAGCTCTCCAAAGTCAATAGTTATATTTTATGCCTTTAATCACCCATTAAATGGTGATTTAGGATCTTCTTCTTTATTGCACACCATGGACCTAGAAACTGTTGGCCCAGAGGCCTTACACTCTAGTTTTGATGATGATTAACTCATGTAGTTATAGTTTACTAATAATCTTGTGATATTTAGTTTCAGATATTTGATCAAGATATTAGTAGGTGATTAGCTTTAACAAAGGTGTTTTGGAGTTTTCACATGGTGATTCAAGAGCTCGAGCGTCAAGTTCACATCTAGCACTCGGTTGGAGTCAAGCTCGTTGGATCGCGTTTGGATCGAGTCAACTTGGAGACGACGTTCTACAAGAAGGCTTCGGTTTGTTTAGTTTAAGATTTAGTTTAGATCCATTGGGAAGATTAGATAGTATGATATGCTCAAGTTCAACACACACGTTTCATGTTTATGGGTTTTGCTTTTCGGTTTAACCGATCTTGGTTTTCATGAATAGATAGAATCAAAATAAGTTTACATGGTTTAATGTATATTAGATTTGATCTATATACATATATGCTTCATCTATTTAAAAAACTTATTTTGATAAGTCTACTTCATGAGTTTGGAGTTTTGTATTTTTAGACAAAACCTATTTTTGGATTTACTGTCAAAAACATAGATATAATACCTTTCATGTATATTGGATTCTATCCATATACTATATGCTTCAAAGTTGTTTAAATATCATGTTTTTGTATTTACATGTGTTTTGAAAAAAATCGGATTTCCATTTCAAAAATCTTAGTTTTGAAAAATACAGAATTTGGTTTAAGGCAAATTTTTCAAGTCACAAAAATGGTTCAAAAAGTTTGAAATATGTGTTGAATTTTTATCACACATGTTTGTATTTCAAAGATATAACATGAACTGATTTTTGTGGAATTTATGTGTTTTTATGGGATTTAATTGATAATAAAAAGACCTGATTAAGCTGACTGGCTGACTGCCGGTCGACCGGGCCGGTCGACCGTAGCAGTTGGCGGTCGACCGGGCCGGTCGACCGACGTGCACAGAACGTGCACGCAGCCAGGCTGATGGGCCGGTCGACCGGAACGGTCAACTGCCAGAGAGCCTCCGCTCTCTGGAAATGGCCCTGGTCGACCGACCCGGTCGACCGGCAGAAAGCTTTGCTCTCTGTATCACCTCGGTCGACCGGCCAGAGAGCCGTTGCTCTCTGGATCCAGTCCCGGTCGACCGGGTGGTCGACCGGTAGGCGCAACGGTCAAAAATTTGACCGTTGGTCGGTCGACCGGCCGGTCGACTAGAAGGGCAAACTGGCCCTTTTCAGCTGCCAACGGGCAGATTTTCAAATGGGCTATATATACCCCCATTTGAGTTGATTTTTCAACAAGAATTTTAAAGAGCAAAATTTTCATCTTCTCAAGTGTTTTAATACAAGTTTTCAAAAGAGTTTTTAAGCTTAAAAATTTGATCTTTATTTGTTTTCAATGGTTGAAAAAATCAAAGAAAAATAGAGATTTGGGATATTTGTCTTGTTCTTCATTTCTATCAAATTCAAGTTGTTTTCTCAAGTATTTTTCTTTGTTATTTGATTTTCAAACACCTTGATTTTCTCACTTGAGCTTGTCATTCTATCCTATCTATAGGATCTTTGTTTTAGTGAGAAAATTGGTTTGTGATTGAAAGAGACCACCAAGTTGTAAACCTTCCATTGATTGTGATATCCCTCTAGTGAGAGGTGATTGTGTTGTTATCCCTCAAGTGTGAGATGATTGTTGTTTGTGTGACTAAGTGCCTATCCCTCTAAGTGTAGAGGTGATTTGTTTTTTGCCTTACCTCTAAGTGTAGAGGTTGTATTTGTTGGAGAGAGGAGTTGTGTACTCCCAATTGTATTTGCACCAAATCCTCAGTGGAGGTTCCCTGGGTGGGAAGTCCTGTGTGGACGAGTTAGTGAAAATCCTTCTGTGTGAAGGCGGGGACGTAGAGCTGTGTGCTCGAACCTCGAAACATATCTTGGTGTTTACGATTGATCCACTTTCTCTAACTCTCTCTCTTACATTTGTATTGATTCATATTGCCATATCATATACATGCTTGTGTTGATTGTGTGTGCCCATACTTGTGCTTAACCAAGAGAGCTTACATAGCACCTCAACTCTTATTTAGAGGAATTCAGAGGAGTTAGTCCAGAGCCCTTCACCGGGAATTCGGCTATACTCGTTGGTTACACTAAGTGTGTTACATTAAGTTTTTAATTCTGCATTATTGTTCATTAGATTAGCCTTACACCTATTCACCCCCCTCTAGGTGTATTTTCAATTGGTATCAGAGCCTACGCTCTAGATATTAGGTTTAACCACCTAGGAGTGTGATCTTGGTTTTGCTAATCTAGATGTGTATTTGCACACTTATATTATTTACACACACTCATGGACTTCATGATCCCAACTATATTTGATACTTTCAACATTGTTATTTGGAAGGCTAGGATGTCCATGTACCTAAAAACCCTAGGCTTGCATGTTTTTCTTACCGCTACCAAGAAATCCTATCTTGGTAATAGCAAGCATATAGAGGACAATGCACAAGCCCTTGAGGCACTTAGAAGCACGCTTAACAAAGAATATCTTTCTATGATTTCTAACTGTGATTCTGCCTTTGCAGTGTGGAACATGTAGCACCCCGTACTCGGGATACGTACCCAGATACGTGTCCCAAATTTTTTTGACCATATTGCTCAATTTTCTTCTTGTATGTGTTCATGAGTTGTGATTGCTTAGTTTATTGAGTATCAGATCTGAATTTTCAGACCTAGAGTAAGCCCTGACCCGGACCGGGAACCGATACCAGCCAATAGCCCGATTTGACTTTCTGGTAGTCCGATTGGACCATTTTCAGTTTCAGAGACTGTTTTCTAATATTTTAAATTTTTCATGATTTTCTGAAATTTTCTGAATTTTTTCTACAAAATCTCCAAAACCGGTGTCGGTCGGCATCGCTGACTGATTCCCGAATTTTTAATTTCCAAATGGGATTGAATTTTCAAAAAACGGCTTTCACAGTACATCTTAGAATATCATTTTCTAACTAAAAACATTTTTTGGGATTTTTCAAAATTTATCAAAATTTGACCGATCCTGGTGTCGGCCGGTATCGCCGGAAGATTCTAAGATTTTTATTTTGAAAACTACATTATATTTTTCGAATCCGATTTCACCAAACATTTTAGAATAATATTTGCTATTTTTGAGAATTTTTCGGAAGGATTCTGAAACAGTCAATTTTCGCCTTATTAAAATAATAATATTTATTACCGGTCTTAACTTTCCGTGCTTTTTCCTTCCCTACATCACTACTTATACTTTCAGAAATTATAATAAATAAATTACTTAATAATAAAAATTTTTAAACTATTTTATTTTATTTTATTTTATTTTACTAATTTCTTTTTTTTTTTCCCTTTTTGACTTTCTTCCTTTTCTTCTTCTCTTTTTTCTTTTCTTCACCAACTCCCATCTCATCTTCACCGAACGCAGCAAGGGGGAGGAGCAGGGCATGGCTTGCATAGTGAACAACCACTCCCTCCACCATCCTCATTTACTCACCTCCAACCCTATTAAACATCCCCACCACTTCATACCATTTTAAAACAAAAATCCAAAACAAACAAAACCACTTCATCTTCAACCTCCAACTCACGCACTCTCTCTCGGCCGCCGCACCACCCTCACCACCGCCGCCTCCGGCGCCGCCCGAGCCGCCGCCACCGCACCCCCAACACCCCCACAACCCTTCTCCAACTTCCCAAACCCCCAAATCACCACCTCCACCTCCAATTTCAACAAAGACCCATCATCTCCCACCTTCAATTTCTTCCAAATTCTCCCTCACCACCACCAATTCCTCCCCTCTAACTACTCCATCACCACCTCCTCCACCTCATCTATCTCCCCACCACCACCAAACACCACCACCACCACAACCACCCCCACCACCATCACCACTTCATAAACAACAACAACCACAACAACAACCCTAACCTCCACCTTCCTCCTCCCCACCCGCGCGCGTGCGCACTGTTCGCTGCCGCCGCCGCCGCCGCGCCGGCCGGCCGCCGCCGGCGGTGGGGGAACCGAACTCCCCCCTCCTCCTTCTTTCTTTTTCTTTCTTCTTTCTTTTTCTTTCTTTCTTCCTTCAATTCTCTCTCTCTCTCTCTTTCATTCCCTAATAAAACAAAAGAAATTCCTCTTTCCATAAATACCCCTCACCTTTTTCCTAAACTACAACCCTCTATTTACACCCCCTACCCTCCTCATTTAAATCCTAAAGTTTTTCAAAATAACACCTCTTTTCCCTCCCTTTTTCCTACAAATTTCTCTCCTCTCTCTCTCTCCTCTTTCTCCCCTCTAAATATATTATATAAATATTTATAAGTATATATTTTAATATATATTGTGGGCTTGAGGATTTCTTGGACGGTTCGCTGATTCCCCGGATTTTAACCGGTATTTTACCCGGTTTCAGGCGAGTACAGTTTATTCTTTTACATACAGTTATTTTAGCATTATACGAGTATCTTAATGCATTTAAAAATAAATACTCTTGTATTTTAAATATGAAAATGAGATGTGGATATGTTAGCATGCTTAGTATTTAATACCGTAAATTTGATACATGATAACATGCTATGTAAATTAATAAATGACGTCACACTCGGTATTTACCCGATCTTGGACATGTTTTGCCTGATATGTGATTTAGGACACCGACACTTGGCATGTTACACTAGGGATATGATTTTTGTCACCGGCACTTGGTATTTACACCGGCACACAATAATAGACACTAATAATTACCATGCTATATTTAATTCCAACAATTGTCATGCTATATTTAATTTCGATAATTTGTCATATTTAATTCTAATAATTACCATGCAATAATTGATACCGATATTGCCATGCTGTATTTGACACCGACATCTTTCATGCTATATTTGGTACGGATACTTGACATGCTATATGTGATATGTGACACCTGGTATTGATACTTACCATACTATACTTGACATGTGATACCCGACCCGATATTTGTCTTGCTACACTTATCACTTGACATTGGACACTGATGATTGATACTTGACGCCTGTTATTGACATATGGTATATGCTATATTTTCATGTGGTATAAATACCTGGACCTGACATTATGACTCTTGACCGGACATTACCACCCTGATACTTGATTATATGACATATTCATGACTATACTATTACGGGGACATGACATGATTATTATATTATTATTACCAGATATTTGGTACTCCTGAGCTCCTGTACTCCTGTATACTTGAACCCCTGAAATAGGGAGGCTCCTGACATTACTCCTGTATTATACTCCTGTTAACCTCGTAATAGGATAATCATGGATATTGTACATTTGTGGACACCCTGTGAACATTATTATTTGAGACTCTGTCATATATAAACAACTTACACCGGGATGGGGGAAATTGATGGGTAACGATATAGCTTCTGTGTTTATGGTGGCCATATATATATGTTGTACAACTTCCTGTTGGATTCGACCTGGATGGCCACCAGGCGCTTCCGAGGGGTGACTGGCACCCCTACCCCCTGCCTGCCTGTCCGGGTGTGCTATAATCCCCTTGGTATATCCTGTGGGGAACGGTGACACTCTATTCCTGTTCGGGTGTATTGTGAGACCTTCGGGCATATAGTAAATCCCGGTGCCTAGCGGTACGTTCCGGTTCAGCGCCGGATAATCCTGGACCGTTGTCCCGGGCATGCACGGGACCCATTATAAACATGGTTCGTCGCTCCCCATCAATTTCCAATAACCAACCTCGCTAGATTTGTATGCGAAAGTATATGGCACCGGTTATATACCAAACATACAAATTGAACGGGTTAATAATAATAACTTAATAAATTGACTTCATGCATCTTGTGTCATTTCCATACTTGTCATTTATTGTAGTTACTTCATGCTTCTTAGTTTGATTACCTGACATTTGACCTGCTATACATGCTTTTATTTTATGCCATGTAAATGCTAATGTCATTACCATATTTCACTATTTATTGTGATTATTTCCTGCTTATTGATTAGTGTACATTATACTTGTCTTGATGCACTTGCTATTATTTGTACTTACCATTGGGTTTTTCTTGTACTCGCTGGGTTATTCCTAACAACCCTGGATTTGCATGTCCAGATCTAGCAGCTTGGACCGAGGTGGACCCATCAGCTGAGGATCAGGCTTATCTTGAGGAGCAGGCAGATCAGCAGTAGTTCCGTCCAGTCTTTTCTCCCCGCTCGCGAGATCCCCTTTCTAGCTCGTGAGTTATTATCTGTTGCATCATGTACAGTCTACTTTTGTATTATCTAGTGATGTAATATTGATGTAATATTATATCACTGTTTGTGATGACTCAGTACTTGTTTAAATTATATTGGAATGTATAATACCACGTATTTCCGCACTCTGATATATGTGTTGTGTTGTATTGATGCTTAGCGTACATACGTGATGGTACCATCGCCCTGCGTATGTACGTCGCAGTGGCGTCTCCGTACCCGCCGGGATCGGGGCGCCACAGGTTGGTATCAGAGCCTAGGCTCTCACACCTTCAGTACAGCCAGTCTGCAAATTAATGTTGGATTAATTTGCGGCTAAGTCACACGAGTCCTTATTATACATTCCAATCACAAGTACGAAGTTATCTATTCCTTTTTTTTGAAATCCATCTCTTGATTTCTGAAATCTCATATTCTGTCATCTTTTCAACTCTCGGCTCGAATATGGATAGACGGGGGACACGTAAAGGTCCCAGCACTTCCCGCGAAGGTCCGAACGGGGAAAGCGACATGATGAGGCTACTCCAAGGGATGATGGATAGCCAGCAGCAGGTAGAGCTCCTACGTCAAGGATTGCTGACTGCACCCCGGGAACAGAGGCCGGGGACTATATCGGATTTCAGGAGGCTGCAGCCAGCAGAGTTCTCAGGCACGGAGAAGCCCTTGGATGCAGAGCAATGGTTGATCGATATGACTGATCTCCTGAAGGCGGCTAGAATGCCTGCTGAGAACCAAGTAGAAGTAGCCAAGATCCAGCTGAAGGATGTGGCGAGGACTTGGTGGCTTGCTGAAGAGGCGAGGCTGGAAAAGCCTATCTCTTGGGATCAGTTCTCGAAAGGCTTCTACGAGAGATTTTTCCCTGCGACTGCTCAGAAGGAGATGGAGGAGCAGTTTATCAGACTGCAACAGTGGAATCGGTCAGTGGATGAATATGCCGCTGAATTTCTGAGGCTTAGTCGGTTTGCACCGTATATGGTGGCCGACGAGGAGAAGAGAGCTAGCAGATTTTAGCAAGGGCTGAGGGTGGACATCCAGATGTTGCTTATACCTCACCAGCTGAAGACGTACTCCCAGGTTCTTTCTATTGCCCGTGATGTGGAGCTATGTGGCAGGAAGTTAGAAGCCGACATATTCGTACTAGACACTGGAGGGTACGATGTGATCCTAGGCATGACTTGGCTCAGCAAGTATCATGCGGTGATCGACTGTCGGGAGAAGAAGGTGATCTTCAGGATCCCACACCAACCGGAGTTTCAGTTCTTTGGAGAACGCAAGTCCCTCCGGAAGGAAGATCAACTGGAGTGTGCCACTGCTGAAGAGAAGAAGACGGTGTCAGTGTGGAATGAATTCCCAGATGTATTTGAGGAGATATCAGGACTTCCACCTGATAGAGTTGTGGAGTTCTCTATTGACCTTATTCCAGGAGCGACTCCCATCTCTAAAGCACCGTACCGGATGGTGCCAACAGAATTAGCTATATTGAAGGAGCAGCTGCTGGAGTATTCAAGCAAAGGTCTGATTAGACCGAGTACTTCACCTTGGGGAGCACCAGTGCTGTTGGCAAATAAGAAGGATGGTGGCAAGAGGTTGTGCATTGATTACAGAGAGTTGAATAAGGTCACCATCAAGAACAAGTACCCGTTGCCAAGGATTGATGATCTCTTTGATCAACTTCATGGGGCCCAGGTATTCTTGAAGTTAGATCTGCAGTCGGGGTACCATCAGTTGAAGGTGAAGAAGGAAGACATCCAGAAGACGGCATTCAGGACTCGGTATGGTCATTATGAGTTCTTGGTTATGCCCTTTGGAGTTACAAATGCCCCAGCAGTCTTCATGGACTTGATGAATAGGATCTTCTCACCCTATCTAGACAAGTTTGCTTTGGTGTTCATTGATGATATCCTGGTCTATTCCAAGAATGAAGAGGAGCATGCGGAGCATCTGAGGATAGTGCTACAGACTCTCCGACTGGAGCAGCTTCATGCCAAGCTTAGCAAGTGTGAGTTCTGGCTGAAGAGTATAGCATTCTTGGGTCATATTGTTTCTAAGGAAGGAATCTCGGTGGATCCCAGCAAGATTCAGGCGGTGAAGGATTGGCCGACCCCGAAGTCTGTGACAGAGATCAGGAGCTTCATCGGACTAGCTGGATATTACCGAAGATTCGTGCAGGACTTCTCAAAGATTGCAGCTCCATTGACCAGGCTGACCAGGAAGGGAGAGAAGTACATTTGGACTGAGGAGTGTGCGTCTGCTTTTGAGGAGTTGAAGAACAAGTTGATTTTGGCTCCAATCTTGAAGACTCCTTCAGGGACAGGAGGTATGGTTGTGTATTGTGATGCCTCAGGGAAGGGCCTTGGATGCGTATTGATGCAGCATGGACATGTGGTGGCTTATGCATCCAGGCAGTTGAAGCCTCATGAGAAGAATTACCCAACGCATGATCTAGAGCTGGCAGCTGTGATCTTTGCGTTGAAAATTTGGAGGCATTACCTGCTAGGTGACCGAGTGTTGATTTACACTGATCATAAGAGCCTGAAGTACATTTTCACTCAGAAGGAGTTGAACATGAGGCAGAGGCGATGGCTTGAGCTGATGGCAGATTATGACATAGATCTGCAGTACCATCCTGGCAAGGTTAATGTTGTGCTAGATGCCCTGAGTAGAAGACCTGAAGCCAACATGGTTATGATACTCACTCAGCAGAAGGAGTTACTCAGGGAGATGGAGCGGCTAGGTTTGATGGTGATCCGAAGGACCAGTGGACCTGTGCAGCTGATGGCATTCCAGATCCAGCCGACACTGATGGAAGAGATCAGAGAAGCTCAGAAAGAAGATCCTAGATTGCTGAAATTCAGAGAGCTAGTGGAAGCAGGGCTGAGGTCAGATGTTTGCATTCATCCTGATGGTGCACTTTATTTCAGGGGTAGAATTTGTGAGCCTCAAGGGAGATTAGACAGAAGATCTTAGCTGAGGCCCACAGCTCAGCTTACTCTATACATCCTGGAGGAACTAAGATGTATCAGGATCTGAAGCAACATTTCTGGTGGAATGCGATGAAGAGGGAGATCGCACAATATGTGGCGAAGTGTCTAGTGTGTCAGCAAGTGAAGGCCGAACACCAGAGACCAGCTGGATTATTACAGCCTTTGCCAATACCAGAATGGAAGTGGGAGCATGTTACTATGGATTTTGTCACCGCTCTACCCCGCAGTCCAAAGGGGAACAATGCAGTATGGGTAGTTGTTGACCGTCTCACTAAGTCAGCACATTTCATACCTTTCAGAGTGGGACAATCTACAGAGCTTCTGGCAGACAAGTACATGAAAGAGATTGTTCGACTGCATGGAGTTCCTGTCAGTATCGTGTCGGACAGAGACACGAGGTTCAGATCTCACTTCTGGGAGAGTCTTCAAGAGAGTCTGGGGACCCGTCTGAAGTTCAGCACATCTTATCATCCTGAGACAGATGGGCAGTCCGAGCGGACCATTCAGATCCTAGAAGACATGTTGAGAGCTTGGGGACTTCAAGGGATCGTGGTAAGATCATCTACATTTGGCAGAGTTTTCCTACAATAATAGCTATCAGGCGAGCATCAGGATGGCTCCTTTTGAAGCCCTGTACGGCAGGAGATGCAGATCACCATTGTGTTGGGATGAAGTGGGTGAGAGAAGGCATTTGGGACCAGATGTGATAGTACAGGCTGTGGACAAGATCAGGACTATCCAAGAGCACCTTCGTGCAGCCCAGGACAGACAGAAGAGTTGGGCAGATTCCAATAGAAGACCGTTGGAGTTCCAGGTGGGAGAACATGTGTTTCTGAAGATATCTCCGACCAAGGGAGTGATCAGTTTGGTGCACGTGGGAAGCTGAGTCCGAGGTATATTGGCCCGTTTGAGATATTGGATCGAGTGGGAGAAGTGGCATACAGATTGGCACTACCACCATCACTGGAAGGAGTGCACAATGTGTTCCATGTGTCGCAGCTGAGGAGATACATCAGGGATGAGAGCCATGTATTGGATCATTCAGAGTTGGAGTTGCAGCCGGATCTGTCATATATTGAGCAACCAATGGCTATTGTGGACAGAAGTGTCAAGACCCTGAAGAACCGGACCATCCCGTTGGTGCTTGTTTCATGGAACAGGCATAGTCCGGGAGAAGCTACTTGGGAGCGGGAGGACGTCATTCGTGACCGTTACCCGCATCTGTTTGAGCCTTGAGTGGTAATATTCTCTTGTACATTATCTCTTATCTTATCAATTCACTATTTTCATGTTCATCTCTTTCCTTATAGAAATTTCGAGGACGAAATTTTTGTTAGGTGGGTAGATTGTAGCACCCCGTACTCGGGATACGTACCCAGATACGTGTCCCAAATTTTTTGACCATATTGCTCAATTTTCTTCTTGTATGTGTTCATGAGTTGTGATTGCTTAGTTTATTGAGTATCAGATCTGAATTTTCAGACCTAGAGTAAGCCCTGACCCGGACCGGGAACCGATACCAGCCAATAGCCCGATTTGACTTTCTGGTAGTCCGATTGGACCATTTTCAGTTTCAGAGACTGTTTTCTAATATTTTAAATTTTTCATGATTTTCTGAAATTTTCTGAATTTTTTCTACAAAATCTCCAAAACCGGTGTCGGTCGGCATCGCTGACTGATTCCCGAATTTTTAATTTCCAAATGGGATTGAATTTTCAAAAACGGCTTTCACAGTACATCTTAGAATATCATTTTCTAACTAAAAACATTTTTTGGGATTTTTCAAAATTTATCAAAATTTGACCGATCCTGGTGTCGGCCGGTATCGCCGGAAGATTCTAAGATTTTTATTTTGAAAACTACATTATATTTTTCGAATCCGATTTCACCAAACATTTTAGAATAATATTTGCTATTTTTGAGAATTTTTCAGAAGGATTCTGAAACAGTCAAATTTTCGCTTATTAAAATAATAATATTTATTACCGGTCTTAACTTTCCGTGCTTTTTCCTTCCCTACATCACTACTTATACTTTCAGAAATTATAATAAATAAATTACTTAATAATAAAAATTTTTAAACTATTTTATTTTATTTTATTTTATTTTACTAATTTCTTTTTTTTTTTCCCTTTTTGACTTTCTTCCTTTCTTCTTCTCTTTTTTCTTTTCCTTCACCAACTCCCATCTCATCTTCACCGAACGCAGCAAGGGGGAGGAGCAGGGCATGGCTTGCATAGTGAACAACCACTCCCTCCACCATCCTCATTTACTCACCTCCAACCCTATTAAACATCCCCACCACTTCATACCATTTTAAAACAAAAATCCAAAACAAACAAAACCACTTCATCTTCAACCTCCAACTCACGCACTCTCTCTCGGCCGCCGCACCACCCTCACCACCGCCGCCTCCGGCGCCGCCCGAGCCGCCGCCACCGCACCCCCAACACCCCACAACCCTTCTCCAACTTCCCAACACCCCCAAATCACCACCTCCACCTCCAATTTCAACAAAGACCCATCATCTCCCACCTTCAATTTCTTCCAAATTCTCCCTCACCACCACCAATTCCTCCCCTCTAACTACTCCATCACCACCTCCTCCACCTCATCTATCTCCCCACCACCACCAAACACCACCACCACCACAACCACCCCCACCACCATCACCACCTTCATAAACAACAACAACCACAACAACAACCCTAACCTCCACCTTCCTCCTCCCCACCCCGCGCCGCGCGCGCACTGTTCGCTGCCGCCGCCGCCGCCGCCGCCGCCGCGCCGGCCGGCCGCCGCCGGCGGTGGGGAACCGAACTCCCCCCTCCTCCTTCTTTCTTTTTCTTTCTTTCTTTCTTTTTCTTTCTTTCTTCCTTCAATTCTCTCTCTCTCTCTCTCTTTCATTCCCTAATAAAACAAAAGAAATTCCTCTTTCCATAAATACCCCTCACCTTTTTCCTAAACTACAACCCTCTATTTACACCCCCTACCCTCCTCATTTAAATCCTAAAGTTTTTCAAAATAACACCTCTTTTCCCTCCCTTTTTCCTACAAATTTCTCTCCTCTCTCTCTCTCCTCTTTCTCCCCTCTAAATATATTTATATAAATATTTATAAGTATATATTTTAATATATATTGTGGGCTTGAGGATTTCTTGGACGGTTCGCTGATTCCCCGGATTTTAACCGGTATTTTACCCGGTTTCAGGCGAGTACAGTTTATTCTTTTACATACAGTTATTTTAGCATTATACGAGTATCTTAATGCATTTAAAAATAAATACTCTTGTATTTAAATATGAAAATGAGATGTGGATATGTTAGCATGCTTAGTATTTAATACCGTAAATTTGATACATGATAACATGCTATGTAAATTAATAAATGACGTCACACTCGGTATTTACCCGATCTTGGACATGTTTTGCCTGATATGTGATTTAGGACACCGACACTTGGCATGTTACACTAGGGATATGATTTTTGTCACGGCACTTGGTATTTACACCGGCACACAATAATAGACACTAATAATTACCATGCTATATTTAATTCCAACAATTGTCATGCTATATTTAATTTCGATAATTTGTCATATTTAATTCTAATAATTACCATGCAATAATTGATACCGATATTGCCATGCTGTATTTGACACCGACATCTTTCATGCTATATTTGGTACGGATACTTGACATGCTATATGTGATATGTGACACCTGGTATTGATACTTACCATACTATACTTGACATGTGATACCCGACCCCGATATTTGTCTTGCTACACTTATCACTTGACATTGGACACTGATGATTGATACTTGACGCCTGTTATTGACATATGGTATATGCTATATTTCATGTGGTATAAATACCTGGACCTGACATTATGACTCTTGACCGGACATTACCACCCCTGATACTTGATTATATGACATATTCATGACTATACTATTACGGGGACATGACATGATTATTATATTATTATTACCAGATATTTGGTACTCCTGAGCTCCTGTACTCCTGTATACTTGAACCCCTGAAATAGGGAGGCTCCTGACATTACTCCTGTATTATACTCCTGTTAACCTCGTAATAGGATAATCATGGATATTGTACATTTGTGGACACCCTGTGAACATTATTATTTGAGACTCTGTCTGTCATATATAAACAACTTACACCGGGATGGGGGAAATTGATGGGTAACGATATAGCTTCTGTGTTTATGGTGGCCATATATATATGTTGTACAACTTCCTGTTGGATTCGACCTGGATGGCCACCAGGCGCTTCCGAGGGTGACTGGCACCCCTACCCCCCTGCCTGCCTGTCCGGGTGTGCTATAATCCCCTTGGTATATCCTGTGGGGAACGGTGACACTCTATTCCTGTTCGGGTGTATTGTGAGACCTTCGGGCATATAGTAAATCCCGGTGCCTAGCGGTACGTTCCGGTTCAGCGCCGGATAATCCTGGACCGTTGTCCCGGGCATGCACGGGACCCATTATAAACATGGTTCGTCGCTCCCCATCAATTTCCAATAACCAACCTCGCTAGATTTGTATGCGAAAGTATATGGCACCGGTTATATACCAAACATACAAATTGAACGGGTTAATAATAATAACTTAATAAATTGACTTCATGCATCTTGTGTCATTTCCATACTTGTCATTTATTGTAGTTACTTCATGCTTCTTAGTTTGATTACCTGACATTTGACCTGCTATACATGCTTTTATTTTATGCCATGTAAATGCTAATGTCATTACCATATTTCACTATTTATTGTGATTATTTCCTGCTTATTGATTAGTGTACATTATACTTATCTTGATGCACTTACTATTATTTGTACTTACCATTGGGTTTTTCTTGTACTCGCTGGGTTATTCCTAACAACCCTGGATTTGCATGTCCAGATCTAGCAGCTTGGACCGAGGTGGACCCATCAGCTGAGGATCAGGCTTATCTTGAGGAGCAGGCAGATCAGCAGTAGTTCCGTCCAGTCTTTTCTCCCCGCTCGCGAGATCCCCTTTCTAGCTCGTGAGTTATTATCTGTTGCATCATGTACAGTCTACTTTTGTATTATCTAGTGATGTAATATTGATGTAATATTATATCACTGTTTGTGATGACTCAGTACTTGTTTAAATTATATTGGAATGTATAATACCACGTATTTCCGCACTCTGATATATGTGTTGTGTTGTATTGATGCTTAGCGTACATACGTGATGGTACCATCGCCCTGCGTATGTACGTCGCAGTGGCGTCTCCGTACCCGCCGGGATCGGGGCGCCACAGAACACATTGACCTCCTCCAAGCTTCAAACACCAACCATTGTGGAGGATGAATCTAGTGGAGAATCCGAGCAATATTGCTACATGGTCCAAGGGAATGACTCCCTTGATGTAAACTCGGAAACTTAATTAGATGATGATGATGCTAATTCTTCTAGTAATGACTATATTAATGCAAATGCTTTGAATGAAGAACTTTCAATTATTTGTGAAAAATTGCTTGAAAATATAATCTTTTGAAAAAGAAGAGTTTTGGACTAAAAGAAGAAAATAAGGATTTGTGTTCAAAACTTGATTTGGCTTTACAAGAGAAGGTTGAGATTTTAAATGAGTGTGACTCTTTGAAAACCCAACTTGAACTTGTTTTAAATGAAAACAAAATTTTGAAAAGTAAAATGACTGTGAAAATGTTTTGAAGAAAAATGAGACTTTAACTTCAAAACTTGATTTTGTTTTAAAAGAGAATGAATCCTTGAAAACAAAATTGCTTCTATTTCAAAGGATTTGGATTTGGTTTCCAAGAAAAACATTTCTTTGAAAAATGATGTAGATTCTCATGTTTGCCATGCTAGTGTAGCTTCACATTCTAGTTCACCTATTGTATGCTCCACTTTATCTGCAAGTATTAAAAATGATGTAAATGTTTTGAAGAAAAGTGTTGATTGTTTGGGCTCCACTTTGAGCCATTGTGCCTTGAACCATACACGTTTGGAATCTATGTTTCGAAAGAAACAAGTTCCTTCTATGCATGCACACAAATCACGGCATACACATGCTCCTCATGTTCACACTCATCACACAATGTATGCTCATGTGTACACTTGTACACATTGTGGACGTAAGGGCCACCTTGCTAAATTTTGTTATGATAGGATACATGATTCTAATTTAGCAAATAAATTTGTTTGGGTTAGGAAAGGAGCTAACCCCCATGGACCCAAAAGAGTATGGGTACCAAAAATCACTCCTATTTTGTCTGATGTATGTGTGGGCTCTCACATGACGTGAGAGTGATGGTGCCTTGAGGTGGATGCGTTCCAAGCTTAAAGAGAACTATTTGGATGCATCACTTTCAAGGGGAGTTTGGTGGAAGGACCACCATGGTTTGGAGATACGGAGATTTGCCCTATTGGTTTTGGTAACGATCTTTTACTCCTCATTATGTTTATATGCTTTTCATATTGTTAATTTTTAGCATGTCTTGTTTCATGATTAGTATGTTAAATGTCATGATTCTAAGACTTGTGATATGCATGATTAGTATTTGAGATCACCCATGTTTATATGGACCCATATTTTGTGTTCTCACATTTGTTTAGCTATTGTGTATATCATAGATCTATGTATGTGCATTTACATAATGATCATATGTATGTTTATGAGTTTGTTTTATGCTTCATGTTTTGATTGCATGTTTAGATGTTAGTTTTCATTAAAACTTGGATATATACTTGTACAACTAGTGAGCCACAAATAGATTATTATATGTTTGTGCTTAAATGCTCATTTGTACCCATTAGATGTACTAGTATAGTTTAGTTTTGATGATTCATACATTTTGATTTGTATTCCATATTTTTGACATGTTTTTCATGTTTATGTTAAACTTCATGTATATGTCTATTTTGCCTAAACTAATAGTTATACATATACATCCGTGAGCCACTTACCTTCATGCATATACTTTTGTGGACTTGTTCATGTTTGGATATGTATGTATGTTCTAGTTTGAACAAAACATACATATGCCCTGAAGATTAAATTATTTTGATGAAAATTAGATTTTCTTGTGTTTCATGTTTTAAGGAATTTCATATTGAGCTTGATTGCCTATTTTCATGATGATGTGTTTCACATAACTCTTATACACTCACTTTACTTAAAGTTTTCTCATGATTTTGTTTTCATGAGTATGATATGTGCCTTATAGATTTTGAGTGTTGATGATCATGTGACTTACATGTTTTTTCATGAAATAGATTTTTTGCTTTATTCCTTACTTGAAGGATTTCGTACTAGTTTTCAAAATTTTCATTAAACTAGTTCGTATTCTTCATTTGGTAGAGTTTTCAAACGTGTTATATTATTTTCAAACTTATTTTGAAAACCCCTACCCATCTAAGGGTGGTTGGTTGGGCGACCATGCCTTATATGCTCATATTGAAAATCTATTTAAAACATGTGCATGAAATGGGTGGTAGGAAGTATGAGTTATACACTTGATCTTATTTTGTTTTCAATTGATATCATTGTATCTTTTCAATTGGCATCACTATTGACATTCATTTTGTATACTCATATATGTTTTTATATATGTATGCTTAAACTTCAAATAGTATCAATTTCGATTGGTATTCAATTTTCCATACATATACATATGTTTTATTTGTGCTTACTATATCTCTATATCTTTGAGCACAAATTTTGATTATGCTAAGCTTGATTTCTTAAATGATAATTATATTTCAATGGTTATTTTTCAATTAGTATCTTATATAAGCTTATGCATCATTTTGTTTGGTATTTCATAAAGGGGGAGAAAATTCATATTTCACCTTTCAATTGGTTTTGTTTACATTTGGTATCTTACTCCACACTTTATGTTGAAAAATGATTGAAAAATGATATTGATTTTTTTAATTTAGTATCATACGCTTCTGATGAAAATTATTTTCAATTAGTATATGTTTCATTTTCAATATTGGTACCAAAAACATTAAATTGATATTATTCTCTATTTGGTATCTCTATTGCAAAATGAGTTTAGTGTTTAAACCAAAAAGATTGGTTTATGTTTTTCATTTGGTATTAAAAGTGTAAAATATTTTCAATTAGTACTAATTTTTACAATTGGTATCAAGATTACCTTTATGTTTATATCTTTCAATTGATATCAAAATTTTTGTTAGTTTCTTCAAAATGTTTTGTTTATTTTCAATTGGTATCATCATTTGGTATCATGATGTTTCTATGTATACCTTTGCACTAAATTGATATATTTTTTCATTTGGTATCATAATGTTTTGATTTGATTTCACCCCTTGTTGATTTTTATTTCGGACAAAAAGGGGGAGACATTGTTTTATTATTTTCTTTAACCCTTTGTTGATGATTGACAAAAAGGGGGAGAAGTATTTTAGTATATGTGCATGTTTATTTAAATTTTTATCAAAGTTTATATTAAAAAATATTTGTTTTATGTTTTGTTTATATTGGTATTAAGAGCATGGATATTAGTATCAAGAACATATTTTGTTGTTTTGTTTTGTTGGTATCAAGAGCTTTTATTGAAATTTGTATTGGTATCAAGAGCAATTATTTAAGAACATGTTTATTTTAAAATTTAGTATCAAGAGCATATTTACTTCATTGTTTTATGCATGTTTATGCATATTCATGTTTAACATTCATTGCATATCTTTATAGGTTATTGCTATGCATGAGTTAAGGGGGAGCTTCTATGAAGCTTAACTTTAATCCATGCATATATAACTCCATGAGTTTTGTCATCATCAAAAAGGGGGAGATTGTTGGCCAGAGGCCTTTCACTCTAGTTTTAATGATGATTAACTCATGTAGTTATAGTTTACTAATAATTTTGTGATATTTAGTTTCAGATATTTGATCAAGATATTAGTAGGTGATTAGCTTCAACAAAGGTGTTTTGGAGCTTTCACATGGTGATTCAAGAGCTCGAGCGTCAAGTTCACATCTAGCACTCGGTTGGAATCAAACTCGTTGGATCGCGTTTGGATCGAGTCAACTTGGAGACGGCGTTCTACAAGAAGGCTTCAGTTTGTTTAATTTAAGATTTAGTTTAGATCTATTGCGAAGATTAGATAGTATGATATGCTCAAGTTCACAACACACACACATTTCATGTTTATTGGTTTTGGTTTTCAGTTTAACCGATCTTGGTTTTCATGAATAGATAGAATCAAAACAAGTTTACATGGTTTAATTTATATTAGATTTGATCTATATACATATATGCTTCATCTATTTAGAAAAACTTATTTTGATAAGTCTACTTCATGAGTTTGGAGTTTTGTATTTTTAGACAAAACCTACTTTTGGATTTAATGTCAAAAGCATAGATATAATACCTTTCATATATTGGATTCTATCCATATACTATATGCTTCAAAGTTGTTTAAATATCATGTTTTTGTATTTACATGTGTTTTGAAAAAATCGGATTTCCATTTTAGAAATCTTAGTTTTGGAAAATACAAAATTTGGTTTAAGGCAAATTTTCCAAGTCACAAAAATGGTTCAAAAAGTTTGAAATATGTGTTGAATTTTTATCACACATGTTTGTATTTCAAAGATTTAACATGAACTAATTTTTGTGGAATTTATGTGTTTTTATGGGATTTAATTGATAATAAAAACTCAAGTTTTAAGACCTGATTAAGTTAGACTGGCTGACTGCCGGTCGACCAGGCCGGTCGACCGACGTGCACAGAACGTGCACGCAGCTAGGCTGATGGGCCGGTCGACCGGAACGGTCGACCGCCAGAAAGCCTCTGCTATCTGGAAATGGCCCCGGTCGATCGACCCGGTCAACCGGCAGAGATTTCTGCTCTCTGTATCAGCTCGGTCGACCGGGCGGTCGACCGGCCAGAGAGTCGTTGCTCTCTGGATCCAGTCCGGTCAACTGGGTGGTCGACCAGTAGGCGTAACGGTCAAAAATTTGACCGTTGGCCGGTCGACCGGCCGGTCGACCGGAAGGGTAAACTGGCCCTTTTCAGCTGCCAACGGGCAGATTTCCAAATGGGCTATATATACCCAATTTGAGTTAGTTTTTCAACAAGAATTTTTAAGAGCAAAATTTCCATCTTCTCAAGTGTTTTAATACAAGTTTTCAAAAGAGTTTTAAAGCTTAAAGATTTGATCTTTATTTGTTTCAAGGATTGGAAAAATCAAAGAAAAATAGAGATTTGGGATATTTGTCTTGTTCTTCATTTCTATCAAATTCAAGTTGTTTTCTCAAGTATTTTTCTTTGTTATTTGATTTTCAAACACCTTGATTTTCTCACACTCGAGCTTGTCATTCTATCCTATCTATAGGATCTTTGTTTTAGTGAGAATTGGTTTGTGATTGAAAGAGACCACCAAGTTGTAAACCTTCCATTGATTGTGATATCCCTCTAGTGAGAGGTGATTGAGTTGTTATCCCTCAAGTGTGAGATGATAATGAAAGTGGTATCTGACTCCCTCTAGTGAGAGGTGGAGATTGTGTTGAAATCCCTCAAGTGTGAGGTGATTGTTGTTTGTGTGGCTAAGTGCCTATCCCTCTAAGTGTAGAGGTGATTTGTTTTGTGCCTTGCCTCTAAGTGTAGAAGTTGTATTTGTTGGAGAGAGGAGTTGTGTACTCCCAATTGTATTTGTCCCAAATCCTCAGTGGAGATTCCCTGTGTGGACGAGTTAGTGGAAATCCTTCTGTGTGAAGGCGGGGACGTAGAGCTGTGTGCTCGAACCTCGAAATATATCTTGGTGTTTGCGATTGATCCACTTTCTCTAACACTCTCTCTTACATTTGTGCATTAATTCATATTGCCATATCATATACATGCTTGTGCTGATTGTGTGTGCTCATACTTGTGCTTAACCAAGAGAGCTTTACATAGCACCTCAACTCTTATTTAGAGGAATTCAGAGGAGTTAGTCCAGATCTGTTCACCGGGAATTCGGCTACACTCGTTGGTTACACTAAGTGTGTTACATTAAGTTTTTAATTCCGCATTATTGTTCATTAGATTAGCCTTACACCTATTCACCCCCTCTAGGTGTATTTTCAGAAACATGCAAGAGAGATATTATTAACAGAATTTAATATTAAATAAATTTGAAGATGTGGTATGAAATATGCAATTTTGGAGACTAAGGCAAAACGGGTCGAACCTCAATGAGAGATGCGATGGAAGCTTTTCAGTACTATTGTCTTCTTATTATCTTCTCTATTTAAAGAACTTGAGAAAGAAGGGATAGATTGTATGTGGATAAAGAATTAATTTAAAGAAAGGTTTGTTGGAACCTGAAAAGTTCAAGATGTTGAAGCCTCTCCAATTACTAGATTTTGATGATGGACGAACACGACTACTACATGATGATTGCTCTACCTCAAATGGAGTTTATTATGCTTATGGGTGTTTGTGGAAGTTGTTGTGTAAACTTAGAAAGTTTTGTAATAGCCTTGATCAACTTACACACTAAATTAACCTTCCAAGTCGACTTACCCTAGTGATATAGTCGACTACCCCAATATAGTCGACTTGATATATAGCCCTAGTCGACTAGTCCACTTAGAACAAAAACTCTCAACTCTCTGTTTGGACTCTGTAAGCCAAATTAGTCGACTTGACTTTCTTCCTAGTCGACTAACAGATACTCTAGTCGACTAACCCTATTTCCAAGTCGACTAATCTTTGACACAAAAAATATCCAACTCTCTGTTTCTTTTCTGAAACAAAATTAGTCGACTACCTCTTTTTATCCAGTCGACTAATCCAGTTTTAAGTCGACTACAAGTTAGTTACAGTCGACTAATTTCAGTTATCCAGAAACTTTTGTTTCCAACAGACACTTCCCTAGTCGACTAACAATCTTACCTAGTCGACTAATAAGTGAACTTTTGCCTAGCCTAGTCGACTAATCCAGTATCCTAGTCGACTATAAGCAGTTTCTGACTGTTGGACAGTTTCTCTTATCTGATTCTTTTGGCAACGTTTTCAAATGTTTAAATTGTCTGAATTGATGCCATAACTTCCCTAACTGACCCTAGTCTACATCTATATATAGAGAAGTTATTCCTAAGGCCATTCACTAATTCTTTCAATCAGATTTCCAAAGCCAAAATTTCCAGAATCCTGAAAACTGAAATTTGCAACTTCTTTCTTCACCAAAAGCCATTTCCTCTTGTGAAGAATTCTGAAGTTAAACCTTCCTATACAGAACCTTGTCCACTACAGATCCTTATCAAGGCTATAGGAAGTTATTGTATTCATTTCAAAGAAAGTTGTACAAGGAGTCTTCTTGGGTGTAGAAGATTGTACAAGGCGTGTTCTCTTGGTGGAAGAGAAGTTGTGCACGTTGGCAAAGGGTGTTTGTCAAGTGGTGCACAAGGCACTTGTTGTAGGGTGTACACAAGGAAAGTAAAGGAAAATCTCAAGCGTTTGCTTGGGGACTGGATGTAGGTCACAAGGACCGAACCAGGATAACTCTCCGCTGTTTGCGTTTGTTTTTCTGTGCTTACTCTCTTGTGATTATTTAATTTCTGCAAGTGATTTGTTTAAAGTTTAAATAACACTATTCACCCCCCCTCTAGTGTTGTTTTGCTTGTTATATAGATCCTACATTTGGTATCAGAGCAGGTTTCAAGGCAAACAACCATACAAGGATGGCAACGGAGTTTCCATCATCCCAATACAAAGAAGGGCATTCTACACAACGTCCACCGCTCTTTGACGGAACCAACTACAATTACTGGAAGTGTAGAATGAAGATCTACTTGCAGTCACTTGACTACGATCTTTGGAACATTGTAGAAGCAGCATACACAAAGCCTACAACCAATTACTGCGCTTGGAGTGAAGAACAAAAGAAGAATGCAAATCTGGATGCCAAGGCGATGAACGCTCTCTTTTGTGCCTTAACCAAAGAAGAGTTCAACCGTGTGTCTACATCAACATCTGCACATCAAATATGGCATACACTCGAGGTAACACACGAAGGTACGAACAAGGTTAAGGAATCTAAAATTTCAGTTCTTGTCCACAGATTTGAATTGTTCAAGATGAAGGAGAACGAAACCATATCCGAAATGGTTACAAGGTTCACCGACATCACCAACACTCTTGCATCCCTTGGAAAGGACTACACTCAAGTTGAACGAGTCCGTAAGATCCTTCGAGCACTCACACCGGAATGGGAGAAGAAGACAACCGCCATTGAAGAGGCGAACGATCTCTCAACCATGACATTAGAAAACCTAATCGGTAATCTAATGGCATATGAAGTGCAAATAGAAGAAAGAAAGAAGGACGAACAACAACATCAATCCAAGAAGAAAGTTCTTGCCTTTCATGCAACTTCAGATACAGATAATTCGGATGAAGATGAAGAAGAAATGGCCATGCTTTCAAGAAAGTTTAAAAGGTTCTTAAAACAAGGTAAGTATAATAAGAATAAAGATACTAACGATACTACTACTTGTTTTAAGTGTAACAAACCAGGCCACATGAAGAAGGATTGTCCATTGATGAAATCAAAAGGACACTTCAAGACTTTCAACAAGTCCAACAAATTCAACAAGTTCAACAAGAATAAGAAGGCCTTTCAAGCAACATGGGATGATAGCGACTCATCTTCCTCGGACGAAGAAGAAGCAAAGGAAACCGCCAATATTTGCTTTATGGCCCAAGAAGATGAGGTACAAGATTATGATGCTTTATTAGAAGCCTTTAATGAACTTTATAGTAATTTCAAAACTGAAAAGATTAGAAATAAAGTTTTAATAAAGGAAAATGAAAAACTTGTTAATGATAATTCAATTCTTGTTTCTCAAACATCATCTTTTAGTTCTCAAAAAGAAGAATTTGAAAAAGTTATTGTATCTTTAAAAAGAGACAATGAAGTTTTCTTAAAAGAGAATGCTTTACTTAAAAAGGAAATTTTTTCTTTAAGTTCTAGAATTAATGTTTTAGATAAAGATATGATAAGTTTCAAAGTTAAGTATGAAGATCTTTTGAAAAATGTAAATAAATTTAATAAAGGAAAAGAAAGTTTAAATATGTTATTATCTTCTCAAAAGATGTCTAACAACCATTTTGGTCTTGGTTTTTCAAAAGATAACATGTATAAGCCTACTCATGTTGGTATTGGTTTTTCAAAGACTAATTTTGTAAAATCTACACATGTTCATAATCCATACAATTCTTTTGTAAAAAGAAATTATATTTCAAAAAGAAGTAGATGCAAATATATATGGGTTCCTAAGAATCTAAATAATATTGATAAGAATATTTATGTTGCATCTTTTATACATGATGTGTGTAATTCTAAGAATTATGTTTATACTAACAAATGGAAACCAAATTCCAATTGGATTTGGGTTCCTAAAGGCTAACCTTTTTCGGACCCTATCATGATGGGTACCATATTTATTGTTTCATCTTATAGGTACCTAACAAAGAAAAGTGGATACTTGATAGTGGGTGTTCCAAACACATGACCGGACATATACAACTATTGTCTTCCGTACAAATCAAAAAGGAGGTACAGTGATCTTTGGAGACAATAACAAAGGAAAAGTTATTGGAACCGGCATTGTTGGTAATCTTTCAAAACCTCTTATTGAAAATGTTCTTTTGGTAAGTGGTTTAAAACACAATCTATTAAGTATTAGTCAATTATGTGATAAGGGTTATAAAATTGTGTTTGAAAAAGATGTTTGTCTTATTTATGATGCTAATATGAAAGATATTTTGTTTAAAGGTTTTCGAAACAATAACATATATGAATTGTCAATAGCATGCATGTCTTCAAATGAAAATTTATGTCTAATTGCTTCAAATAATGATTATTTTTTATGGCATAAAAGATTTGGTCATTTGAATATGAAAACTATTTCTAAGATTTCAAATTTAACTTAGTTAAAGGTCTTCCAAAAATTGCTTTCAAAAAGGACTATTTTTGTGATTCTTGTCAATTAGGAAAACAAGTTAAATCTTCTTTTAAATCAAAAGATTTGGTTTCTACAAAAAGACCTTTAGAATTATTGCATTTGGATTTATTTGGTCCTACTCGTGTTTCTTCATTAAACAAGAGTAGATATGTTTTTGTCATTGTTGATGATTATTCACGTTTTTCATGGGTGATTTTTCTGAAAAATAAAAATGACACTTTTGATGAATTTGTAAGTTTTTGTAAAAGAATTCAAAATCAAAAGTCTCTAAACATAGTCACTATTCGTAGTGATCATGGAGGAGAATTTGAGAATGAATCTTTTTCAAATTTCTGTAATAAGTATGGTATTACACATAATTTTGCATTTCCTAGAGCATCTCCTCAAAATGGTGTTGTAGAGAGAAAGAATAGGACTTTGCAAGAATGTGCTAGAACTATGCTTATGGATAGTAACTTACCAAAATATTTTTGGGCTGAAGCAACTGCTACTGCTTGTTATGTTTTAAATCGAGTTCTTATTCGACCATTTTTAAATAAAACTTCTTATGAATTGTTTCATGATCGGATTCCAAAAGTTTCATATTTTAAGATTTTTGGTTGTAAATGCTTTATTTTAAATACAAAAGATGCTTTAGATAAATTTGATGCTAGATCCAATGAAGGTATTTTTGTTGGCTATTCTACTCATAGTAAAGCATATAGAATTTTAATAAAAAATCTTTTACAATTGAAGAATCTTTACATGTTAAATTTGATGAATCCTTGACTAAACTTGTTTCTAATGCTTCTCCACATGATGATGATCATATTATAGATTCTCCTAAAGATAATATTGTTATATCTTCTGTTGATACTAACGTGTCTAAGGATGAAGAAATTCCTACCGAGTTACCGAAAGCCTATGTTGAAGTAAGGAATCATCCACAAGATTTGGTAATTGGAGATATAAATCAAGGCGTTCAAACGAGATCCAAGTTGAACTACATGACACAAATTGCCTTCATTTCAATCATTGAACCGAAGAATATCAACGAAGCATGTGAGGACGATTTTTGGATAATCGCCATGCAAGAAGAGTTGAACCAATTTGTGAGAAATGATGTGTGGGATCTTGTGCAACGTCCTACTGATCATCCCGTCATCGGTACAAGATGGGTCTTCAAGAACAAACTCAATGAAGCCGGTGAAGTCATTAAGAACAAGGCAAGGTTAGTAGCACAAGGGTACAATCAAGAAGAAGGTATTGATTTCGATGAAACTTATGCTCCAGTTGCAAGACTTGAATCAATTCGTATATTACTTGCTTTTTCATGTTTTATGAATTTCAAATTATATCAAATGGATGTAAAAAGTGCCTTTTTAAATGGAATAATTAAAGAAACTGTTTATGTTGAACAACCAGGTTTTGAACATGAAAAATTTCCTAACCATGTTTTCAAACTTAAAAAAGCTTTATATGGTTTAAAGCAAGCACCTCGTGCTTGGTATGATAGATTAAAGAGTTTTCTTTTAAATTCTGATTTTAAAATGGGAAGTGCAGATACAACTCTTTTTATCAAACATGTTAATAAAGATATCTTAATAATTCAGATTTATGTTGATGATATATTATTTGGTTCTACTAATGATGATCTTTGTCAAGAATTTTCTAAGACTATGCAGAATGAATTTGAGATGAGCCACATGGGCGAACTCACTTACTTCCTTGGTCTTCAAATCAAACAAATGAAGGATGGAATCTTCATCTCCCAATGCAAATACGCTAAGGAACTTCTAAAGCGATTTGGTATGGAAAATTCTGGTCACAAGAATACTCCCATGAGTACAACTACCTTTGGACAAAGATGAAAGTGGTAAGAATATCGATCAGAAACTCTATAGAGGTATGATTGGCTCTCTACTTTATATTACTTCTAGTAGACCTGATATAATGTTTAGCGTATGCTTATGTGCTAGATATCAGTCAAATCCTAAGGAATCACATATTAAAGCCGTGAAAAGGATCTTTAGATATTTAAATAACACAGTCAACTATGGTTTATTTTATCCAAAGTCATGCACATTTGATTTATTATCTTATAGTGATGCTGATTTTGCTGGTTGTAAATCTGACCGGAAGAGTACTAGTGGTACTTGTCACTTTTTGGGACATTCACTAGTATCTTGGTTCAGTAAAAAGCAAAATTCCGTATCCTTATCAACAACTGAGGCAGAATATATTGCTGCTAGTGTTGCATGTGCCCAAATTATATGGATGAAACAAACCTTACTTGATTATGGCATGACTATCACAAACTCACCTATTATGTGTGATAATACAAGTGCTATTAATCTATCTAAAAATCCAGTTCACCATTCACGTACCAAACATATTGATATTAGACATCATTTTTTACGTGATCATGCTTTAAAAGGTGATATTTCTTTAAATTTCATATCAACTGATAATCAAGTTGCTGATATATTAACTAAACCCCTAAAAGAAGATATCTTTATAAAATTTAGAAGAGATCTTGGTATTTGTAATTTTTCAGATTTTAAACAATTTCTTAGATTTTTTTTTCAAAGGCAGTATTTTTATGCAAGTTAGTCGACTTATAACTCTTATTAGTCGACTTATAAAAGTCTTAGTCGACTTGAAATATGACCTAGTCGACTCCTGCAACAAACAGAAACTTCAATCTCTGATTTGTCCAGAATTAGTCGACTATAGTAAATTTACAGTCGACTAGACCTATTATTAGTCGACTAGCCTTGTCCTGTAAGTCGACTAAAACTGTGAATTTCTGTTTTCTGTTTTCGGATTTTTGATTCAAACCCGACCCAATAACTTAAGTTAAGGATCCGATATCAATTATTTTTAATCCTATCCATTGATTTATATCTAGGATTCATCTTAACCTTTCATTTCTTTCTTTAACTCACCAAAACCCTAATAATCCCTCATTCTCTCCTTCCAACCGAGCTTCAGTCGACCAAGGAGAAAAACTAGGGCACCCGAAGTTCTGCGACTTCTTCCAGCCAATTCCTTCCAATTCCTCTCCAAGTTCTTCATTTCAGGGTAAAATCTTTCAATTTCAGTATATTCCTTCAATATCTACTGTCTTTTGTTCCAATTTCAGTTTCATCATGTCTCGTTCCAAGAAAACAAAATTCACTCCTGGTTCATCCTCTTCAACCACTGTTGATTTTAGGACTTATCTGAAAAATCCACAGCTAGAGGCTGATTATCTTCGTATGTCTCAATTAGATATCATACCAGGAAGGTTCATCAAATATGATGATTTTATGATTATGATATCATGGATTATCTTAGAAATTGTGGTTTATATAACATGTTCTCCTCTGAAGTTAAGGATGCTTATTATCCATTTCTAATCTATCTATTCTACACCAACTTAGCTTTTGAAGATAATGAAAATAAAACCTATCTTCAATCCTATGTTAAAGGTGTTCATATTAAGCTTTCTATCAAGACTATTGGCCGTATCTTATCTATTCCATATTCTGGCCTCACTCTTGATGAGATTGTGATGGATGATGAAGATGTTTTAGATCTTATCTTTCTACCAGGACAACATCTACCCATGTCCAACAACAAGCTTAAGCCAATTCTCCGTCTAATTGGTAGAATCCTTTCCTATAACATCTGCCCTAAGACTGGTAGTTATAATTACTACTCAAGGGAATTATCGTCCTGTGTCTATGCTATTATGGCTGGACATGACGTTAATTGGGCTAAAATCATATTTGACACCATGGTCAAGTTTCATTCTTCTCACCTACCATTTGGCGCCTTTCTCACTCCAATTTAGGAAGTATCATGTTGATCTTGATTCTGAAGAGACTGTTGTCAAGAGTTTTGAGTTCTTTGATCGTGCTGCCATTAATAGGATGAAGCTACCTGAGTTTCCTTCTAATGAACCCCAACAACCACCTTCTAAATCACCAAGTCCTCCACATGGTCCATCTACATCTTCACAACCCGATCCTCCTCCAACTCAACCAAATCCATATGCCGATGCTTTCTATAATTCCATGTCCGCCCAGATAGCATCCCTTCAATCTCAACAACAAAATTTGTTGGATTCTCACTCTCGCATTCTTGAGAATCAATCTATGATGATGACTAGGCTGCAATCCATTGAGTCTACCCAATCAGCCATACTCAGTCTTCTCAAGATCCATCACCCGCCTCCTCCTCCCGGATCGAAGATTGAAGCTATTGACGTTGGCGTGCCTTTTCTGCTTTTTGCTTTTGAAGAACTATTCTGTATTTTCTGTTTTTAAAGACTATGTCAGTTTCTGTTTCAGACCTATATATCTTCTCTTTTGTTAATGACAAAGGGGGAGAATTGTTAAGTGTTTATGTGTTATCACTTTGTTATCACTTTGTGTTATGTTTGTAACTTGTTATGTAAAAACTCTGTTATGTTATGTAAAAACTCTGTTATGTTATGTGAGAATTTTATGTTGTGATATGTGTATCTGTGTTTGTATATAGTGATATGTGTATCTTTGTGTATCTATGTGTATCTGTATGTATATTCTGAAAATTCTGCATGTTGCATGTTGTGCAAAATTGTGACACTATTTGACATATATATGTTATGAATACTAAACATATAATCATGCAGGTGCAACCTAACATTTTCTGCAGGGACCAAATATTTTTTATAACTTAATTACTGCAGGGGAGTTTTGTTGCAGGGGGAGCATCATAGACATATGTTGTCATCATCAAAAAGGGGGAGAATGTTGGAACCTGAAAAGTTCAAGATGTTGAAGCCTCTCCAATTACTAGATTTGATGATGGACGAACACGACTACTACATGATGATTGCTCTACCTCAAATGGAGTTTATTATGCTTATGGGTGTTTGTGGAAGTTGTTGTGTAAACTTAGAAAGTTTTGTAATAGCCTTGATCAACTTACACACTAAATTAACCTTCCAAGTCGACTTACCCTAGTGATATAGTCGACTACCCCAATATAGTCGACTTGATATATAGCCCTAGTCGACTAGTCCACTTAGAACAAAAACTCTCAACTCTCTGTTTGGACTCTGTAAGCCAAATTAGTCGACTTGACTTTCTTCCTAGTCGACTAACAGATACTCTAGTCGACTAACCCTATTTCCAAGTCGACTAATCTTTGACACAAAAAATATCCAACTCTCTGTTCTTTTCTGAAACAAAATTAGTCGACTACCTCTTTTTATCCAGTCGACTAATCCAGTTTTAAGTCGACTACAAGTTAGTTACAGTCGACTAATTTCAGTTATCCAGAAACTTTTGTTTCCAACAGACACTTCCCTAGTCGACTAACAATCTTACCTAGTCGACTAATAAGTGAACTTTTGCCTAGCCTAGTCGACTAATCCAGTATCCTAGTCGACTATAAGCAGTTTCTGACTGTTGGACAGTTTCTCTTATCTGATTCTTTTGGCAACGTTTTCAAATGTTTAAATTGTCTGAATTGATGCCATAACTTCCCTAACTGACCCTAGTCTACATCTATATATAGAGAAGTTATTCCTAAGGCCATTCACTAATTCTTTCAATCAGATTTCCAAAGCCAAAATTTCCAGAATCCTGAAAACTGAAATTTGCAACTTCTTTCTTCACCAAAAGCCATTTCCTCTTGTGAAGAATTCTGAAGTTAAACCTTCCTATACAGAACCTTGTCCACTACAGATCCTTATCAAGGCTATAGGAAGTTATTGTATTCATTTCAAAGAAAGTTGTACAAGGAGTCTTCTTGGGTGTAGAAGATTGTACAAGGCGTGTTCTCTTGGTGGAAGAGAAGTTGTGCACATTGGCAAAGGGTGTTTGTCAAGTTGTGCACAAGGCACTTGTTGTAGGGTGTACACAAGGAAAGTAAAGGAAAATCTCAAGCGTTTGCTTGGGGACTGGATGTAGGTCACAAGGACCGAACCAGGATAACTCTCCGCTGTTTGCGTTGTTTTTCTGTGCTTAATCTCTTGTGATTATTTAATTTCTGCAAGTGATTTGTTTAAAGTTTAAATAACACTATTCACCCCCCCTCTAGTGTTGTTTGCTTGTTATATAGATCCTACAAGGTTCACAGCTTACTAATAATAATCAACCACCATAATATGCTAATGTTCAATAAATAATGACTTCATTTCAAATCCTAAACATGATATTCTATCACTAAATCAAGCAAGATACGTAAGATAGAAACTAGGTTATGATTTGAAATAACACCAACTAAGTTTTAACGTTACAATATCAAGATTGTCAATCAAGTAAAAAGTAAGAAAAAATCATTAGAAAATACTTAGCAAATCTTAACCTTATTTGAAATAACACTGATTAAATTTTAACATTAAAATATCAAGATCTTCATCAAGCATAGATTAAGAAAAACAGTTGAAAAGTATTAGAAAATATTTGATTTAGTAACTTATTCTAATGTGTCTTCAAGAACAAGGATTGGAGTAGGCATGCATACGATCTAAATGGTTATCTACTTAGACACAAGATGTAATGGTGGTGATGTTTTAACAAACTATGAGAAAAGATCTAGCAACTCATGCTGAAGACTAAATTAAGAAAGCATATAAAAAAAACATATAAAGGAAGCAAATAAATATCAATGAAAAAAATTGAAAAGAAAAACAAAATAACCTTGTCTATTGAGTTGTCACCGTCAAAATACAATAGCTCCTTCCGTCTTTACAAACATGAACTAAACTAAAACCAGAAATTACAATAGAGATTCAGAAAGAAAAGATGATCTAAAGAAAATTCTAAACTTGATTTTTTAAGATACCTCTCCTCTGTTGCTCTTCAGGAATATTTATAGGGAATTCTAATAGTAGAGTTCCAGTAGAATACTAACCCTAAACCGCTGCATGCCGCCACAGAAATGCGACGCTTCAGCGGCAAAAATGGGGAGGCACGACCTTTTTGTTGAGTCTGGGCACGCGGTTTGACACATGGCTTCATCTTGTCTATTCATCTGAAGATCTATCCTTTGAATTCTCGTTTGAATTCTGAAATTTAAAATAACCTTGTTTTCTATATAATTTAGGAAACAAGTTATCTATAAATCTGAATTTTAAACTTGAATTCTCTCCTTTATCTTTGACTTGGGGATCAAGCAACTTAATTTAAATTGTCTCTCTCTTTATCTCTGATTTAGGATAGGATAATTTCTGAATTAACTTGGGCTTGATGGGCTTTTTGGGCTTCTCTTTAACTTGTGGGATTCTTTTGGCTCTTTTCTTTCTCTTATTAATTATAAAGGCATGTACATTACTGAACAATAAAAATAGCAATGCTTTATAAAATTAAACATATGTGACTAAAAATATATATTTTTGGTGAACAATCAGTGGCCGCGGCAGTGGTGGTGGCTGTGGCAGTGGAGCAATAGTATCAGTGATAGGTTAGCAGTAGTGGGAGCGACATTTTGTATTAGTGACGACAACATAGCAGTGGCAACAACATTGGTAGTGGTGATAGCGACGACAATGATGTCCCTGGTGATGGTGGTGTAAGCGGTGATGGGCAGTGACTATATAAATTACAACAACAAGGTTATGATGAAAACAGTTGTGATCGGAGATGATGACCGGTTAATGATGGTGGTGCTATGATGATCAAAGTGAGGTCGGTAGGGTAATGATGGCGGCAATGATGGCAATAGTGACGGAAGGCAACAAAGAGAATAAGTGATGGAAAAAAAAAAAAATAGGATTGTTAAAAAAAAAAAATTAGTAGATTCTCATCTATGTGAGGATATAGAATACTCACCTATCACAAAATGAGATAATTTGATATCAATGTAATTCTAATATTTAATCGAGGTTACACCGTAAAGTAATTTCATGTCAGCATCTTGAACTTTCTAGTGGATTCCAGCACACGGAAACATACTTTATAGCATCTTAAATGCTTAATTTGAACAACCTTCCATACAAATTATGCCACTAAAAAGCATCAATTAAGGAGATAAAAGATTTTCTTACACGTGCATCTCACACGCTCCTGAAAATTCTATTAGCACAAAATTTCTTCTCATCTGTTGATGAAGTTGGAAACTAGTTAATTCTATAATGCAAAAGTTTCTATTATTTCTCAAATCCTATAATGCCTAGAAATCTAGTCACTTCGAGGCCCATAAAGCCCCTGCAAGACCCACCCTGATTCTTTGCAACAAACCGCCCATTGAAGCAAATGTCTCTTTCCTTGGTCAGAATCAGCATCAACTAGCCACAACACAAGTTATCCCTTCCTTGCCCGCACTAGGATTTCTTGCCCAACAACCACGCTTAGAACCTAACCCTAACTAGTATATGTGCCCAACCCTAGCTGACTGCTGATCAGAACAAACTCAGCAACTCATAGCCATGGATTCCTCCGACTCCGTGGACCAGCCGCGCTCGGCCGCAAAGCTCTTCGGCCGGGAAAGGCCTCTTCACCAAGTGCTCGGCGGAGGAAAATGTAAGGCTAGCTCCATCTTAAACTATCTACTGCTTCTGGCTTGAAAAGTCTCCGTCACTGCATCAAAACTCTCAAATTGTGTGTGTGCAGTTGCGGACATTGTAATGTGGAAAGACAAGCGGTTGTCGGCGGTGCTGCTCGGCGCGGGGACGTTGGTGTGGTTTCTGTTCGAGGTGGCGGAGTACAGTCTGCTCACGCTCTTGTGCCACATCTCCATTGCGGGGATGCTCGTGCTCTTCTTTTGGTCTAACGTTGCAGCTCTGATGGACGGGTAAGCTTCTATGTGGTTCTATATTTCAAATTATTCTTTGGGTTGAACGACGGGTTAAAAGAGTATATCCTTTTTAACTTGTCCAGAAAAGTGAAAGATGGGTTAGAATTTATCCATTTTTTAACCCATAAAAAAAGAAAAATACAAGAATTTAGATAACCTGTATTAAAATATTCGGAGGAGTTAACTCTTTAAAATGTGAAAGGTTAACAAATCCAACTCTTTTGATGGACAAAGAGATAACTCTTCTATTTGTATAAGAAATGTATATAATCCTTATCCCCGGCTAACTAATTTAATTCCATTCTTTGCCTTTTATTTTACTAGGGGTTATCTAATTTAACCAGTCCCCACTATTAGTTATCCACTATTAATTATGCTTATTACAAAAAACACTATGATTTTTTTTTTTTTTTTTTTTTTACAACTTAGAAATTACTTGGCTATTGGTTGTAAAAGAAATTTTAAATTAAGTAGGATTTTAGAAAATTTTTTCTTGGTTACACACTGCTAGCCACGACAACGTTTTTGGCATTATAAACAATAATGATTCATTCTTTTCTAATATGCTATCTTTCTCTCTCTCTCTTTCTGGTAAATTCCCATAGTTTGGTTACATCTATCCAATAGCTTGTAGAGCACAAAATTGAACAGGAAAAAATTTTCATATTATTAAAACCCAAACTTTTAATTTAGTTAGAACCAAGACTAGCTCCGTCCCCAAACACAAGTCAAACTGAATTTTGCCCCAAGACAAGCTCGGCTTTATCCCTATCATTCCTTTGGAAGAAGCTCGGAAATTGCATCAGAGATTGGTAGCTTTAGATTGATTGCTCTCTGTAGTTTCTCCTTCTTCTTCTTCTTTGGAGCAAACCCTGTTCAAAGGTCAACATGAGTGGATATGAACTGCATGTACTTGAATTACCACCTTCAACCTTAATTTGGATTCGGTGCCTCAACTTTTCCTAAAGCCTTCTCCTCGAGCTTTAGCTTCAACCGTTCACCTAGAGCTTGCTGGGATTTGAGTCGAACAAATAGTCCCACGTCGGCTAGACATGAGATGGTCTTGGGTATATAAGAATTTGAGCAACTTCATCTAAAAATAACATGACAGAGGACTTCTTATTATTATTATTATTATCATCTTTTTTTGTATAAATTTAAGATGCAAATGAAGGAAATAAATTCTGAATATATACTAATATAACACTAGAAATGAAACTACAATTAAGAATAATAATTAAACAATCTTTTAGAAATTTAAATATGAATTGACATTTGTTCATCATAATGATCATACATCAACAAAACACGTTTTCATAGATATCGCTAAACAATCAACTTTAGAAGAGTAAGGTTAGAGTGTGTGCGTGTGCGCGTGTGTGTGTGTTTGGGGGGGCGCGTGGGTTGGGGGGGGGAGGGGGGGGGGGGGTGTTGTATGCATTATTTCATAAGATATATGTGATAGGTTATTGGTTGAAAAATGAAATTAGGAGAAATAACCAAAAAAAAAAAAAAAAGGTTATTAGAAAAAAGGTAGTTACAAGGCCCTCTCACAACTATGATAGCAATTCTATTCTTGGTGTCACTTCTATAACTAGCATCATATTATGCAGAAGCGGGGTAAATTTATTTACTTTCTCACAGATATATTATTGTTTTTTTTTTTTTTAAATATTAGGCTACATTTGAGTCTCCTCATAAACTACTCTCACCCTTTTACCCGTGAGCCGGCCTCACTGGCCATATCATTGTACTTATAAACTATTTTTTAAATGCTACTTATTTCAACTAAGACTAAAAATTTCTACAATTAGTTTTCTTTCTTAATTCACACTACACCTCGTTTGGCTACAAGATAAGAGTTGAGGGTAACAAAAAACATTCAAACAGTGCATAAAACAGTGCATAAAGACCATTTCAAAGTTGGTGCAGGAGTTAGGCCTTTGCCCTCAAAAAGTGCATAAAACATTTTTAAAAATTCCACCTTTGCCTCTGACCAATTTGTTCAAGTCATTTGTTTGGCAAGTGTTAGCAAGAGTAAGTACCCAAGTCTTGCTAACTCTTCTTATCAAAGAAGGCCTACATGTTGTAACATTAGTGACATATATGTTGCTACATATTATCTTCATATATGATATATTTTCACAAAAATATAAAGGAAACAATTTGGAAGAAAAATAAAAGAAGAAAAATATAGTGATAAATTCCAATTTAGGTACAAATAGGTTTAAATTTATCAATTATGGAATCTCAATGCCAATTATTTAACTAACTAAAATCATGTCCCTCATGTGATAAGCTTTCTACATATAAATAAAAATGAATTCCAAGTAAAATATCTTATTTGAATCTTTGAACGGTAAACACATGCATGTCTTCTAATCTAAGATACAGATTCTTAGTTTATTATCTAAGAAAATTCTTTTCGTACACGTCTACAACATGCACAATTCCTATACAAGACCACCAACAGACTCCGTGAATGATATTAAGATTTTTTTTTTCCCCCCTAATGCAGTGCTCACGTATATTGCTCTTTTGTAGAAAAGTGTAGCATATTGTAAGTGAGTAGGAAAAGCATTTCTCATTATCTAATGGACCTTGCAGGTCTCCTCCAAAGATTCCTGAAGTCGTACTATCAGAAGATGTTTTTAAACAATTTGCACTAACGATTCACGTCAAATTCCATAAGTTCTTATCTGTTCTTCATGGTATTGCATGTGGAAAGGATCTCAAACATTTTATCATGGTACAATACATTTCTTTACCTAAAGATTTCTTTTTTAATCATGTGTTTCAAGAAAATAGAGATCATTTTTCTTATCTCTTTTCCTAACAACAATATTCTTCTTCTTATTTCTTTTTCAAGGCAATTGGTTTTCTTTGGATACTCTCTGTGATAGGAAGTTGTTGCAGTTCTTTGAACCTCCTATATTTTGGTAAAAATCTACAAAAAACATTTTGTTGACCAAATTTTAAAGTCTTTTGTTAGATAAAAATTTTGAAGTGTTGTATTTTGGTTGTTTTGTTTTGTTATAGGTTTTCTGTGCATTCAAGTATTGCCAGCATTGTATGAGCACTATGAGCATGAGGTGGATCATTTAGCAGCAAAGGGAAGTCAAGATCTCAAGAAGTTATATAAAAAATTGGATTCTCAAGTTTTAAGCAAAATCCCAAAAGGCCAAACTGTAAAAAAGGACTAAAGTTATGAAGGAGAAGGAATTTTAATGAACATTGTAACTTTTTGTTGGGCCTAACACCTACACATGGTGAAGGGTTTAACTAAGACAATAAATCTCATGTCAACAGAAAAAATATGTGTTACTGCGTGTTCATATCGTTTTCATATGCAATTTTTTTTAACAATGCCAACTAAAATAAAATTATTGCGATTTTGTTAGGAATTAACTTGACATAGTGTATCATAGATTAATTGAGTTCCATAAAGAACAAATCGAAAAATTCACAGCAAACGCAAAAGATATCAGTGATTTACGTGGCTAAGGTGCGTCTTAAGCTAGTGACATATCGATGTTTCACTATTTTAGAAAAGAAGATGTACAACACACAGCGACTACTTGCTGTTTCAAAACCCAAGAACTGTAGTAGAAGTCTTGAAGAAAACCCTAAGTTGTACAAGAAAAGAAAGAGAGTAGAAAGAGGAATGGTACAGCTCTCGTCGGAAGCGTCGCCTGATTCCGCCCAGATCCGATCCTCATCGCCATCTCCACCTGCAAATCACAGATTAACAAGGAGAACTTACTATTTGAGGAGGGAATTTGGGGAATTTTGATTGATAACTAGGGCAATCGAGATTGCCCTAATCTCTTACAAAGAGCAAGAGCTGAGAGAGATTAATCTCAACAAAAATCCAAGCTAAATGAAAGGAAAAAAAAAAAAGTAGCTCTCTTTTATACTCACTCTCTTCTCCCAATGGAAACGGGTTGCATTGACTTTAGATTTGACCCGCACCCGACCCGTATTCAATACCCGTTTATAAACACCCCAACAATCTTGATCCAACGGCTATATTTCAAAATCAAATGGTTGATCTGACGGTTCTGCTTCATTTTCTCCACTCAACTACCTTCTTCCCTTCACTCTTCCTCCTGCCACTGAGAACTGATCTCCAGGGATGACTGAAATGGTTGAGGGCAATCAGGGATCTCGTCGGAGATCATTGTGGCAGGTGGAGACTCAGTGGAGGCGACTAGGACTACATCAAATCTCCCCCCTTAACTTCGACCTTGTCCTCAAGGTCGAGGCACAGAGCATCCCAGTGAGACTCATTAACTTGCACATGCTATCTGTCAAGCTTGCAGAAGCTCTCGAAGGTGATGTGAGAGTGGTAGGAGTGAGTTCCAGTCTTCATGGCAAGACCCATTCCCTCTTCAGGTACAAATTGTTCAACAGAGAGAACTGTGATTAACTCACCAGTGGAGCTTGCTCCCATCTTGGTTGTTGGTGTGAGGCAATGTCACCTTCCTCCATCCAATCAGTGAGTTTCAAAACAGGAGCTGCAACTATACTGACAGAGTAAGCTTCAACAACAGCTACACCACCAGCAGGGTCAAAGACCTATACACTCCTCCCTACCTCTCTCATGGCTTCCTCTGAGAGCTTGGCCCTGTCCACCATGAATTGATTTTCTGACAATTTGGATTGAAGGGAGCTCCAGGCTTGAAGAATTATAGCTTGAGAAAGAGAACGACATGCATCTGCAGATAAACTACCATTCTCCATATGAGCAGACCCGAAGAGTTTCTCCCAAAGTGCCTAAATACCCACAAGAACCAGAATTGTGTCATCATCAGCCTGATCAATTTGGGGAGGAGTTAATAGAAGACTGAATACAATTCCCATTCTGTATAGACCCCTAACAGCAGCATTCAAGGCCTGAGTATAAGACAGAAGATTTGCTTCAAAGGGTGTTCATTATCTGCATCTGCTAGTTTCCAATGGCTCCATAGCTTGAGGACAACAGTCTTTCTAATGAGCCCTTTTAAATCTCTTTGTTGGGCATAAAACTAAGGGTGAGAGTTAAAGAGCTAACAACCTCCTTTTCTTTAATCCTTTCTTCTTTAGCACTTACTTTGTCAATTTCTCCATCAATGTTAGTTTCACCACCAGGGTCAAAGACCCTCACCTCCTTCTCCATCTCACTTTTATTCTCAGCTGTAAGACCATTCAGCCTCTCCTCTCCTGCAATTGGTTCCCAATCTCCCTTAACATTGAGTTCTCACTAACCTCACCCAGAGCATCGAGAACCTGTGCAGGAAAATTTGCTTGAAGGCCTCTTGATTGAAGTTCAGAGAATAAGAATGGTCCAGCCTTCCAGGTTAATTTTATAGCCCTTAATTTCAAACAAGCGTGCCAATAACACATTTGTCAACTCAGCAGTAGTCTCATCATCAAGAAAATCCCTTGCAAAACCACCACCTTCTGGAAATGAGTCCATGCTGACAACACTGGAAGTATGGAGTGCCGGCGTGAGAATAGCCTCAAATTCCCTATTCCTCACCTCCTTATGCAAGTCTATGCCATTCTTTCCTCTACAAGTTTGGGAACAAGCCTCCATGAGAATTATCAGTTTACCTTATCAACAGTCATTCCTCTTCCTTCCAGCTTATCAAGCTTCCTTCTCTTGTCAAACACTCCACCCTTGTCCCACTACTACATTCTTCCCACCGGTGAAACCACTCCACTCCTAGGGCCTTGAGCTCACCCACTTCATAATCACACAGAGCTACAGATAAGACTTTGAGTTGGGAAGTATACCCCCGGGGTAGGAAGGGGTCTGAGAGCTTGGGATTGCCAATGATTACAGTTGACTCTGAGGGTGGCACTGCCTTGCAATTGTATTCCTTGGCTCCATAGAGAGGAACAACACCCACATCTGCCACTGCTGCTGCTAGAGATGGCCAGAGGGAACTCATGTGCTCAAGTCGTGGTTGGTAGGCTATGTCCTTCTTCTTAGCCTGCCTCTTGTTGCTCAAATTAGCAGCATGTACAGGAGCACCATGAGGAAGGGCCACAACATCTCTGGCAACAATGTGAATAGCAGAGCGAAGAGCAGAATTGATGCTCTTCACTGCGACATATCGTCGAGCACCTTCTGCATTAATCTCGACCAAATTCATCACCAAGTGGTCCACAAAATTGATAAAAAAAACCACCGACTCATGCTTGTCTTCATCCTCCTCTGGGTCTTCATCCTTAATATAACCATCGGAATCCCAGAGAGGTGCTGAGTATACCTATTCTTCTTCGTCCGCAATTCATCGAACACCTTCTTCTATCACCCCATCCTCAACATCCTCATACTCATTAGGTAGAGCATCCTTCTCCATTGCTGGCAGGTGAATGCCCATCTTCTCCTTGAGGGCTCGCATACGAGACTTCCACCGTTCATCATTCACCTAGCAGCGAGCTCTCCACTCTTCCTTGCGAGCTCTCAACTCTTCCTTGACGACCTTCAAGATCTCCACCACCCCCTCTGATCACCACGAGGTCGAGATCCAGCTCCTTGGATCCGGTCATCACCACCACTGAAGGAGTTCGAGGTACACGAACCGGAGCGAGTAAGTTGGAGTTGAGCTGCATAATGACCTTCAGTAGATCTTCGCCAATTAGCAACGGTGCTCCTCATGGAATCAGCTATGGATCAAACTCGAGATCTGAGATCCGCTTCCCAGGAACTGAGCTCTAACTCCAGATATGAGATCTGATCTCCACTGAACTGAGGCTTCAATAGAACTCTGCCGCCAGCGGAGTCTGTTGTGTTGGAGCTCAAGATCAAGATTCTTGTACTGGACATCATCGTCACCGGGATCCCATGGATTGGATCTCCATTTAGAGTCTAATCTGATCCTGCCATCAGATCTGAGCTCCGAGTTCCAGTGAGTGAAATTCCCGCCAGAACCGTTGCTGTGAGCTGCAGCGAGACTGAGCTCTGATACCATTGATACAGTCCTCATCGGAAGCGTCGCCTGATTCCGCCCAGATCCAATCCTCATCGCCATTTCGAACTGCAAATCACAGATTAACAAGGAGAACTTGCTATTTGAGGAGGGAATTTGGGGAATTTTGATTGATAACTAGGGCATTGAGAGTGCTGTAATCAAAGGGAAGAGCTCAGAGAGATTAATCTCAACAAAAATCCAAGCTAAATCAAAGAAAAAACAGGCAGCTCTCTTCTTTACCCTCACTCTCTCTTCCCAATGGATCTGGCTGGCATTGACTTCAGAATTGACCAATACCCGACCCGTATTCAATACCCGTTTACTAAAAACCCCAACAATCTTGATCCAATGTCTCTATTTCAAAATCAAATGGTTGATCCGACGGCTCTGCTTCATCTTCTCCACTCAACTAACTTCTTCCCTTCGCTCTTCCTCCCGCCACTGGGAACTGATTCCCAGGAATGGCCGAAATGGCTGAAGACAACCGGAGATCTCGTCGGAGATCACTGTGGCATGTGGAGACACCGGTGGAGGCGACTGGAACTGCATCAAGGAACGACCAATCGTAATTTGTTTCCGTCTTTTCTTTCCTCACGCAATAGCAGAACTCGTGCACTTAGCTAAGTGAGCTTCTTCTTCTCCCATGAACAAACAGACGCAGGGTGACTATTAGTCGCTTACAGTTCCAGTCTCAGGATGGTATTAGAAAAGCCTTGACAGAATTCCCAACTTATGTTAGAAACTGGGTAGTCTGAGTCCAAGAAAATGGGTCACATCAGGTTACATTTGTCTTAAGTCAAAAACTACGATAACAATATCATTCACATAAACCAATAAGAAACTCTTGCTTGAAAGCAAGGCCAGATTTCAGCATCTTTGTTAGTGCTTTGCTTAAATTTTGCCTATGTGTTCGGTTTCTATCCTTCCCTGTTGGGGAAAATTACTCATTTTGCAAGGACTTTGTTGTGTTCTCCTGTGGGCTGTTGAGTTTATGGGCAGAGGTGTATTTGTTCAATTCGGGTAGAAAATCGGCTGTTAATGGAATTTATCAGAATGACTTTTTGTGTGTCGATCTTTTTTCTTTGTTTTCGTTCGCCTTATGACCCCCTTTTATTGCTTTTGCAATGGCTGAATCGTTGGGCGAGGCAGCTCAATCAAAGGTATCCAGTCCTCTCCCTTTATGGTACTTCAGTTTCTGTATTTGCGTATGTTTGGCTTTCATGATCAATATGTTGGTTTATGTAGGATTTGCTTTTAACAGTTGTCGTCATGATTCTTTCATCGTTGATGCATGGACTGATCATGCTTGCTTCCATCGCAACTGGTCGGTACATGGGATTGCAAATTTGCTCCGCTGAGTTAATGACTACTTGCATGGGACTCTGATTGCATGTCTAGTTTTAAACTAATTAATGAAAATAAATCCAACAATGATAACAAGAAGAACAAAATGTGATATTGACTTGAGCCTATAAGGAGGTTTATAGAGATGAAAATGCGTGATGGTCATAGTCAGAAAGTGGACGATTTTTTTTCTAAAAATGTCTACAACAGGAGTTTATCCATCGTCTCCGACTTAAAAGTCCCTCCAGATACAAGGAGCCCGCCGGTGAACCCAGCCTTGGGACAATTTGGCCACAGGAAGACAGTCCAGGAGAGTAGCGCATGAGGGTTGGGAACCACTGACCCCAGTCTCGGCAGGCTTTACACAGTGAAATCTCCAACCTACCCTCCTCTGGGAATCCTATAAATACCCAAAAGGATGAGTTCAACAGGTAAGCTGTATTGCCCCAGTTATTGCACATTCCTCTCCTAAGGCCAATGTCTGACTTAAGTTACAGAGAGTATGGCAGAGATTTTCTCATGTGATTGATCGAACAGTCGATTTCACACTACAAGTAAAAGAAATGTTTGCTTAAAATGATACAAAATATAAAAATTTAATCAGCAAACAAATTTAAACAGAGATTTTTCGTGAAAACCCAGAAGGAGAAAAATCATGGGAAAAAAAAGAGGAAGGATTCACTATCTTTTTGTTGTGTGTTGCAAGAGAGTTTTTCTCAATACATTTTTCTCTTCTCTTCATTTCTTCGGTCCTTGACCTATAAGTAAGCTCTTTTTGATGTCACTGATGGTGCAGATCTTTTTCCGTGACTCAAGATCCGCAGTTAAGATACTTCCATATCTATTTAGATTGTCATGCTTTATTGTTGGGATTGACAATCTGACACTGTCCATAACTATTACTGCTGAAATAAGAGGATATTTAGAACTTGAGGATTTCACGGCAAACATAACCATTCTTGTAATCCAGAAACCTTGCTGTTGAGCTGTGTCTAGTAAGAGTCGGGATGAACTCTGATAGTCACGGATGTTGGGGTAAAAAGTGACTCGGGGTCTTCTCCTCGGAGTTAGGATGTGTCTCGGGGTTGGGCCCGAGACTCTCTCTCTCCTCAGGTTTGTATGTGAGCCGCTTTGCATCTTTGCCGTATTGTCTTCTTGAGGTACCTCTAGTGCGGTGGGATACGTATCGCGATCCCCGGGGTTAACTGTATCTGACCACTACAGATGGCCCCTGCCCTTGTGATTGCCGGAGTTGTGGAAGGATAACCGAAAGAGCGAAGTCGGTGGAAGCATTTAAGTGTACTAAACTCTTCTTGAAGCTTCAAGTTTGGATCAGCCTTATTACCGTGCTTCTACAGCTGGCCTCCACGGTGTCGTCTTTTTGAATCTCTCAATCATTTAATGGATGAGATCGTGCAGCAGCGTTGTTGGTATCTTAAAGATCATGTCATACCAAAAATCTAGGGACGTGACTAGTTTCTGGGAATTGAGATTTTGGATGGGAGACGCTTGGGCTTTCTTTCCATTTATAAATAGGGCGGATCTGCAAGGGAAGATTTGTTGGCCTAGAGACGCTTCACCTTAATTTTGATAATGACTAACTTATGAAGGTTAGTTTACTAATGATCATGTGTTTAATAAGTCTCAGATATTGATCAAGATATTAGTAGTGATTTGACTTCAACAAGAGATTCACAATCAAAGTGTTGAAGCAAACAATTGTTGATTCAAGAGCTCACTTGAATCGAGTTTGGATTTAGTCGTTTTGAAAATGAAGATCGACAAGAAGACTTCAGTTTGTTTAGTTTAGTTTTTGTTTAAATCTTGTATAAGGATAGAATAGTCTTGATATGCTTAAGTTCACACACACACACACACACACACACACACACAAAAGTTAAAATGGTATTTTTGGTTTCGGTTTAACCATTTGGATTTTCAAGAACATATCTTTTGTTTTCATGAATAGATAGAATCAAAAGAATTTTACATGGTTTTATGTATATTGAATTTCAACCAATACATCTATGATTCATATTGTCTAAAAACTTATTTTGATGATTCTCGTTCATGTGTTTCAAGTTTTTCTTTTAACAAAACATCATTTTGGATTTATTGTCAAAAACATAGATATATTATTTACCATGTGTATTGGATTCTATTCATACACACTATGCTTCAAAAGGGTTTCTATATCATGTTTTTATATTTATACAAGTTTGTGAGAAATAGTTCATCATTTGAAGTCTTCTTGAAAGCACTTGAAGAAAAAAAAAATAAAATGAGTTTTTGAAAATACATTTTTGGTTTCAAGCTTAACTTCTAATGTCTCAAAAATAGTTCAAATTGTTTGTAATATGGGTTGATCTTTAATCAAACATATTTGTATTTCAAGTGGTTACATGAACTTATTTTTGTGAATTTTATGTTATTTTATAAGATTTATGGTTATTTAAAAGACCAAGTTTTCAAATCCTAAAACCCAGTCTGAGCCTGCTGGCGGTTAACCGACCAGTTGACCGAACCAGATCTCGGTCGATAGGCGGTCGACTGATGGCACAGATACGTGCACACTGCCTTGGCCTGGGGCTGGTTGACCGATGGATCTGGCCCCGGTCAACCGACCAGTCGACCGGCCAGAGAGTTAGCTCTTGGTTTTGGCCTCGGCCGACCGGATGGTCGATCGATAGGCAATTTGCCTTTGGGCGGTCGACCGGCAGCCCCAACGGTCAGAAATCTAACCGTTGGCCGGTCGACCGGTCGACCGGGCGGTCGACCGGGCGGCCATTCTGGGCCTGATCTGGATCCCAACGGCTATATTATTGGAATCCTATAAATATAGGTTCCCTTGACCTGTTTCTCCTAAGATTTTTAGGAGTAATTTTTCCCATCATCTTAAGTATTTTCAGCAAGTTTTAAAAAGAAGTTTTTTGCCAAATATTCTCTATCTTTATTTTGTTTCAAAATTTTTGGAAAATCAAAAGAAAACAAGTCTTGGGATTCTAATTCTTGTCCAAAATTTCTATATCTTATCTAGAGTTTTTTTCAAGTGTTTTCTTTGTATTTTCTTTTTCAAAACACTTTATTTTCTCACACTTGAGCTATCAGGTTTATACCTATCTATAGGATCTTGTTTTTGTGAGAAAAATTGTTTGTGATCCTTTGAGATCACCAAGAGAGACTTTGTGATCTTTGTGATCACCAAGTGTATTTTCTTTTGCTTTGTGTTTCGCTTAGTGCCCACCTCTAGTGTAGAGGCTTTGTGCTCGAGAGAGAAGTGTACTCATGGTGTTGAATTGTAATTCCTCAGTGGAGGTCCCTTTGTGGAAGGTCCTATGTGGACGTAGTAAAAATCCTTCGTGTGAAGGCGGGGACGTAAAGTAATGGCTCGAATCTCGAAACATATCTTTGTGTTTACGTTTGATCAACTATCTCTCTTATATCTTATATTGGTTTACATCGTTCATATTCATATGTTAGATATAGTTTGTCTGTGCTCACACTTGCGTTCAACCAAGAGAGCTTTTTAAAGCTCCTCAACTCTTAATCTATAGGAATCTAGATGAGTAGTTTCAGAACCCTTCACGGGAAATTCGGGTTTACTCTTAGTTACACTTAGTGTGTTGCAATCAAGTTTTTAAATTTCGTATCATTTGTCCTAGATTAGCTAGTACACCTATTCACCCCCCTCTAGGTGCACTTTCAATTGGGATCAGAGCCTTCGCTCCTAATATTCAGTTTAATCACCTAAGAGTGAGATCCTCGGATTGCTAATCTGGATTTGCATTTCCACACATATAATTTATACACTAATGGATTTTCTTGCTCCTCCCATGTATGATGTTTCCAACATCGATATGTGAAAGTTAAGATGAGTGCTTATCTAAAAGCCCTAGGATTGCACGTTTACCTTACTACTACCAAGAAATCTTATCTTGATAATGACAAGCATATAGAGATTAATGCACAAGCCTAAGAGGCACTTAGGCACACACTTAGCAAAGATGATTTTTCTTTAATTTCTCATTGTGATTCCGCTTTTACAGTGTGGAACACATGACTTCTCCCAAGGTACAAATGACACATGTTTTGAAGAAGGAATCTAGTGGAGATGAGTCCGACCAAACTTGCTTCAAGGGCTAAGGGAATGACTCGCTTAAGATAATTTTGAACACTCAACTAAATGATAGTGCTATTTCTTCATGTGATGAAAATAATTTGAATGCACATGCATTAAATGAAGAACTATCCATGTTTTGTGGAAACTTGCTTTCAAATTACAAACTTTTGAAAAGCAAGTGTTTTGAATTAAAAGAAGAAAATAAAAATTTATTTTCAAATCTTGATTTGGTTTTGCAAGAGAGGGTTAAGGTATCAAATGAAAGGGATTCATTAAAAACCTAACTTGACCTTGTTTTAAAAGAGAATGAGTTTTAAAGAAGAAAAATGAATCTGATCATATTTGAAAAAAAAAAAAATGAGGTTTTCTCAAACTTGATTTTGTTTTAAAAAAATAATTCTTTGAAAAATAAAATTATTTAATTTTAAAAGAATTTAAATTTGTTTCAAAGGAAAATATTTATTTGAAAAATGATTTTGTTTCCCATTCTTGTCATGATTCTATTAATACATCTTCTAGTGATAAGAATTTGTTGCATGCTCCACTTCTTCTTCAATAATAAAAATAATATTTGCATGTTAAAGAAAAGTGTAGATTGTTTGGGCTCCACTTTGAGCCAATGTGCCATGAACCACACAGGATTGTGTTGGCCCAAAAGCCTTCCACTCTAGTTTTGATGATGATTAACTCATGTAGTTATGTTTACTAATAATCTTGTGTTGTTTAAGTTTCAGATCATTAACCAAGATATTAGTTGGTGATTAGCTTCAACAAGGTGTTTAGAAGCTTTTCAAGATGATTCCAGGGCCAAAGCGTCAAGATCACACATTGCCTAGCCCATGGATGGAGTTTTGGAGCAAGTCTACTTGAAGATGAAGATCGTCAAGAAGACTTAGGTATCCATAGTTTAGATAGTGTGTTTTAGATCCAATTTGTAAAGCTTAGTATAGTTGATATGCTCAAGTGCACAAACACACACGTTTTCATGTTTTGGATTTGGTTTTCATGAATAGTAGATCAAAACAAGTTTACATGTTTTATATGTATAGTAGATGTATTCTAGTTATACATACATGTTTTAACTTGCTAGAAAAACTTATTTTGATATCCCTATTCATGTATTGAAAAATCAAGTTTGATAAAATACAAGTGTTGGTTTTGAAAAATTGGCAAGACACAAAAATGAATTGATATGATTGATATATGTCTTGAAAATTTTATCACAAGTTTGTGTTTCCATATAAAATGATAAAACTATTTTTAGTGATTTTTAGAAGTGTTAAAAGATTTTTAGAAAAATAATTTTTCAGTTTTTCTGACCTAGTTTTGTTCCAGGCTTCTATTAGTCGACTAAGTCAACTGACCTAGTCGACTAGGCAGAAGTCGGTCGATCGGGCGGTCGACCGACGTGCACAAATCTGTGCACGTTGGAGGCACTGGGACGGTCGACCGCTCCGGTCGACGGGGCACTTACAGTGCTCTCTGTTTGTTTGGGTCGACCGGCGGTCGACCGCTGCAGAGAGTTCTGCTCTCTGTTTGTTTGGGTCGACCGGGCGGTCGACCGGTAGCTTCAACGGGTCAAAATATGACCGTTGGACGGTCGACCGGCCGGTCGACGCCAGGCCTGTCAGGCTGCCACATCAGCCTAACGGCTATTTTTGTTTGGGGGCTATAAATACCCCATCTCTTGGGCTGTTTTGTTAAGGTTTTCAAGAAGAAAAATTTCAGTGATTCTCTAGTGTTTAAACAAGTTTTCAAAATAGTTTTTGTGCTAAAAGATTTAATCTTTATTGTTTTAGGTTTTTAGAAAAATCAAAGAAAAGAGGATTTTGGGAGATGTGTCTTGTTTTTCATTCTATATCTTTTGCAAGAATTTTCCTAAGTGTTTTTCTTTGTTGCTTGTTTTTCAAAAACACCTAGTTTCCACACTTGAGCTATTACTATCCTAATCTATTAGGATTATTTGTTTTGTGGAAAAGAGAGAAAAAGAGAAGTGTTGAAGGTTAAGCCTCTAAGTTGTAAACCCTCCTTACTTTTGTTGTATCCCTCTTTGTAGAGGTTGATCGGAGTGGTATTGTGGTTGGATCCCTCTTCGGTAGAGGTGATTGTGTTTATATTGGCTACGGGCCTTATCCCTCTTCGGTAGAGGTAGATTGTGGTTGTATAGCCTCGGTGGCTTTGTAAGGATTGAGAGAGGAGTTCGGTACTCCTATAGTGGATTGGAAATCCTATACGGTGGTGTAGGCGGGGATGTAGAGCAAGGGTGCTCGAACCTCGAAACATATCATTGTGTTTGCGTTTGATCCACTTATCTCTAAACTCTCTCTCTTTACATTTGTGCAAAGCATCATTCATCATACATACTTGCATTGTGTTGTGCCTTATATATTTCACATTGCTATATCTTGTATATGCTTGGTTGTTTGTGTGTGCCTCACTTGTATCTAATCAACAAGAGCTTCACATAGCGCCTCAACCCATTCAAGGGGAATCAAGAGGAGTTAGTCCAAAGCCCTTCACGGGGAATTCGGCTACACTTGTTGATTGTACTAAGTGTGTTGCAATATTTGCATTAGCTTCCGCATTTAGCGCACTTAGTTTTGCATTTAGTTTTAGATTAGTACTAACACCTATTCACCCCCCTCTAGGTGTTCCCTTTTCAATTGGTATCAGAGCTAGCGCTCCTGATATTTAGGTTTAACCACCTAGGAGTGAGATCTTGGTTTGCTAATCCTTTGTTAGCATTTGCTTGTTTTGCACACATATAGTTTACCATGGCCTTCATGACCCCACCTATGTTTGACCCTTCAAACATTCATGTTTGGAAGATTAGGATGACCGTTTATTACAAACCCTAGGTCATAAAGTTTACCTTGCCATTACCAAGGAATCCTTCCTTAGTGATAGCAATCATATATGGGCCAATGCACAAGCCTAGAGGCCATTAGAATCACATTACCTAAAGATTATCTTATGTGTGTTTCTAATATTGATTCCGCCTTTACAGTGTGGAACAAATTGACAACAACCACCACCACCTCCGAGCTTCAAGTGCAAATCTAAGAAGAGGAATCTAGTGGAGAATCCGATTCTCAATGCTTCATGGTCCAAGGGAATGACTCCCTTGAGGTACATTCGGAACCCCACTTAGATTGTGATGATAGTGCTAGTTCTTCATGTGATGATAATATTGATCCCCATGCTTTAAATGAAGAACTTTCTATTGTTGTGAAAAGTTAATAGAAAAATATAAAATTTTGAAAAAGAAAAGTCTAGAAATTGAAAAAGAAATAAAAGTTTGCATTCTAGACTTGATTGTGTTTTGCAAGAGAAGGTTGAGGTCTATAATGAAAGGGATTCATTAAGATCTCAATTGGAACTTGCACTATAAGAAAATGATTTTTAAAAACTAAAAATGATTGCCATGTTATTTTGAAGAAAAATGAAAACTTGTCTTCTAAAATTGATTTTGTTTTAAGAGAGAATATGATTTGAAAAATAAAATTATTTCTATTTCAAATGACTTAGATATTTGTTTAAAGAAAATGTTGTTTTACAAAATAAGATTGATGCTCATGTTTGCCATGCTAGGGTAGTATCACACACTCCACCTATTGCATGCCACACTTCTTCTTCTAAGATTAATGATGATATTTGCTTGCTTAAGAAGAAGGTTGATTGTTTGGGCTCCACTATGAGCCAATGTGCCATGAACCACACACGCTTGGAAACCTTGGTTCATAAGAAACAAGTTCCAACTTTTATGCATGCACACCCTCCACGGCATACACAGGCTCCACACGGACACCATCAACACATGTATGCTCATGTGTACACATGTACACATTGTGGCCGAAAAGGTCATCTTGCTAAATTTTGCTATGATCGTTTACATGTTGAGAATTTAGCAAAGAAATTTGTTTGGGTTAGAGAAGGTACTAACCCCCATGGACCCAAAAAGATATGGGTACCAAAGACCACCCCTAAAGTTTTTGATGTAGGTGGGCTCTCACATGACGTGAGAGTGATGACACCTTGGAGTGTATGCGTTCCGGACTTAAAGGAAATCAAATGGATGCATCACTTTCAAGGGAAAGTTTGGTGGAGAGGACCACCATGTTTTGGAGACAAGGAGAGTTGCCTTCTAGGTTTTGGTAACAATTCTTTACTCCCATTTATTATTTACATTCTTTCATAATTTTTTTTTCATGATTTGATAGCATGTTTCATTGTCTATGGATTAGTATGTAAATGCCATGATTATTAGATCCTTGACATACATATATAGTATTTGAGACACACATGCTTGCATGAACCCATTCTTAGTGTTCTCACTTTTGTTTAAGCTATAATGTACATCATGAATCTAATACATGTGAATTTACATAGTAATCATGATGATTTCTATATTGTGTTTTGATGCTTCATGTTAAGATTACTTGTTTAGATGTTAGTTTTCATTAAGACTAGGATTTATACTTGTACATATAGTGAGCCACAAATAAATCTATATATGTTTGAGTTGAATGCTTATTTGAACACATTAGATGTGCTAGTATAGTCTAGTTTTGATGATTCATACATTTCAAACTTGTATTCCATTTTTGGATTGTTTTATGAGTTTTTCACTTCATGTATATGTTTGTATTGCCAAACTTTAAGATATACATGTATACCCTTGAGTCATTTGCCTTTCATGCAAATCTATATATGGACTCAATTGTGTTTAGGGATATGTATGTATACTTATTGTGTTGACAATTCATACATATACCATGAAATGAAATTTATTTTGATGAAGATTTAAATTTTCTTGATTTTGTGTTTAATTGTTTAACTTCATGTATATGTCTATCTTGTCCAAACTATTAGATATACATGATTATCTTTTGAGCCACGTGCCTTCATGCATATACACTTTTTGGACTCAATTGTGTTTAGGGATATGTATGTATACTTTTGTTTTGTCAAAACATACATATGCCTTGGAGTTTAATTTGTTATGATGATTTTCGTGTCATTGAGGAAATTTCCTTTAGTAAAGAAGATTTAGTTTTTCATGTGTTCATATTTTAAAGGAATTTCAATCGAGCTTGATTGTCCATTTTCATGATGATATGTTTCACACAACACTTGTACACTCACCCTATTAATGTTTTCTCGTGATTTAGTTTTCATGAGTACAATTTGTGCTATATAGATTTGAGTGTTTAAGTCATGTGATTTACATGTGTTTTCATGAAAAATATTTTTGTTATTCCTCACTGAAGGATTACGTGCTAGTTTTCAAATTTTCATACAACTAGTTCGTATTCTTCAATTTGGTAGAGTTTTTCAAACAAACTATAATTCCAAATCTATTTTTGAAAATCCCTACCATTTATGGGCGGATGGATGGGAGATCATGGTCTTGTATGCTTTAAAATGAAAATCATTTAAAACTTGAACCTTGATTGGGAGGTATAGTAATATGAAGTATACATTTGATCTTATTGTTATGTCAATTGGTATCATTGAACTCTTTCAATTGGTATCATTTTGACCTTTGTGTATACTCATATGTTTATTGTGTATGTATATTTTCAATGGTATCATCTATTGGTGATTGGTACTCATTCTATTTCATAGACATATACTTGTTTTATTTGTACTTAAGATATAAATTTTTCACAAAATCTTGTTTATGCTAGTGCTTGAGCTTCAATTTTGTTTAATTGATTATTTTTAAATCGGTATCAAGCCTATGCATCATTTTTGGTTGGTATTTCATAAAGGGGGAGAAAATTTGATTTTGTCTTTCAATTGGTATTTGATTCCCACTCCCTTACTTTATGATTGAAAATTTCATATGGTATCATATGTTTAATATGAAAATATTTACAATTGGTATCAAAATTTTATTTAAACATTCAAAATTTATTATGTTGATATCAAGATGTTTCATGTGTTTTTGCTTAAATTGGTATCTAAAATTTTTTTAAGAAAATACAAAAGTTTTGACTTGTATTGACTATATGCATATAGATTCATGATGAGTGTATCTTGTATTGAAGAGCTTAACATCTCTTCGTTATGTGGTACACGTGTGTGTAGGGGGAGCTTCACATCTCCTCTATACATTACATAATGTGTGTTATGTGAATTAGGGCTTAACATCCCTCTTTCATGTAATGCATATGTGTAGGGAAGCTAACTTAGCGTCTTCCTCTTCATGATTATATATAGCATATAACATATATTGATATTTGTTTATTTTCAATTGATATCAAGATGCTTCATTGACATATTTATCTATTGATATCATGTTGTTTATAGTCACCCCTTATTGTCCTTATTTTTGTTTTAGACAAAAGGGGGAGAACATTGTTTTATTGTTTTGATTGACTTAAAAGGGGAGAAAGCTTTTTACCCCTCAGTTTATTGTTTGGATTGTTTAACCCCTTCTTGATCTTTTATTTGATAAAAAAGGGGAGAAAAATTTGATTTGACTTTACTTTGAACCCTTTGTTGATGATTGACAAAAAGGGGGAGAAGTATTTGAGTTTATATGCATGTTTTCATTGCTTAAGGGGGAGAAGTATTGTCTTCCTTATTATTTATGCATATATGTTTTGTATTGCAAATAGGAGAAAAAGATTTTGATTTATGCTTGTTGCATGTTTTATCTCCCTACTTGCATACATATTCATGTGCTTCATTTCCATATCTTATTATTTATGTCTATGCATGAGTTAAGGGGGAGCTTCTTTGAAGCTTAACTTTAATCCATGCATATATAACTCCATGAGTTTTGTCATCATCAAAAAGGGGGAGATTGTTGGCCCAAAGGCCTTCCACTCTAGTTTTGATGATGATTAACTCATGTAGTTATGTTACTAATAATCTTGTGTTGTTTAAGTTCAGATCATTAACCAAGATATTAGTTGGTGATTAGCTTCAACAAGGTGTTTAGAAGCTTTTCATGATGATTCCAGGGCCAAAGCGTCAAGATCACACATTGCCTAGCCCATGGATGGAGTTTTGGAGCAAGTCTACTTGAAGATGAAGATCGTCAAGAAGACTTAGGTATCCATAGTTTAGATAGTGTGTTTTAGATCCAATTTGTAAAGCTTAGTATAGTTGATATGCTCAAGTGCACAAACACACACGTTTTCATGTTTTGGATTTGGTTTTCATGTATAGTAGATCAAAACAAGTTTACATGTTTTATATGTATAGTAGATGTATTCTAGTTATACATACATGCTTAACTTGCTAGAAAAACTTATTTTGATATCCTATTCATGTATTGAAAAATCAAGTTTGATAAAATACAAGTGTTGGTTTTGATAAAATTGGCAAGACACAAAAATGAATGATATGATGATATATGTCTTGAAATTTTTATCACAAGTTTGTGTTTCCATATAAAATGATAAAACTATTTTTGGTGATTTTTAGAAGTGTTAAAAGATTTTTAGAAAAATAATTTTCCAGTTTTTCTGACCCAGTTTTTGTTCCAGGCTTCTATTAGTCGACTAAGTCAACTGACCTAGTCGACTAGGCAGAAGTCGGTCGACCGGGCCGGTCGACCGACGTGCACAAATCTGTGCACGTTTGGAGGCACTGGGACGGTCGACCGCTCCGGTCGACCGGGGCACTTACAGTGCTCTCTGTTGTTTGGGTCGACCAGGCGGTCGACCGCTGCAGAGAGTTCTGCTCTCTGTTTGTTTGGGTCGACTGGGCGGTCGACCGGTAGCTTCAACGGGTCAAAATATGACCGTTGGACGGTCGACCGGCCGGTCGACCGCCAGGCCTGTCAGGCTGCCACATCAGCCAAACGGCTAGTTTTGTTTGGGGCTATAAATACCCCATCTCTTTGCTGTTTTGTTAAGGTTTTCAAGAAGAAAAATTTCAGTGATTCTCTAGTGTTTAAACAAGTTTTCAAAATAGTTTTTGTGCTAAAAGATTTAATCTTTATTGTTTTAGGTTTTTGGAAAAATCAAAGAAAAGAGGATTTTGGCAGATGTGTCTTGTTTTCATTCTATATCTTTTGCAAGAATTTTCCAATGTTTTTCTTTGTGCTTGTTTTCCAAAAACACCTAGTTTCCACACTTGAGCTATCTACTATCCTAATCTATTAGGATTATTTGTTTTTTGGAAAAGAGAGAAAAAAGAAGTGTTTGAGGTTAAGCCTCTAAGTTGTAAACCCTCCTTGCTTTTGTTGTATCCCTCTTTGGTAGAGGTTGATCGGAGTGGTATTGTGGTTGGATCCCTCTTCGGTAGAGGTGATTGTGTTTGTATTGGCTACGGGCCTTATCCCTCTTCGGTAGAGGTGGATTGTGGTTGTATAGCCTCGATGGCTTTGTAAGGATTGAGAGAGGAGTTCGGTACTCCTATAGTGGATTGGAAATCCTACAAGGTGGTGTAGGCGGGGATGTAGAGCAAGGGTGCTCGAACATCGAAACATATCATTGTGTTTGCGTTTGATCCACTTATCTCTAAACTCTCTCTCTTTACATTTGTGCAAAGCATCATTCATCATACATACTTGCATTTGTGTTGTGCCTTGCATATTTCACATTGCTATATCTGTATATGCTTGGTTGTTTGTGTGTGCCTCACTTGTATCTAATCAACAAGAGCTTCACATAGCGCCTCAACCCATTCAAGGGGAATCAAGAGGAGTTAGTCCAGAGCCCTTCACGGGGAATTCGGCTACACTTGTTGATTGTACTAAGTGTGTTGCAATATTTGCATTAGCTTCCGCATTTAGCGCACTTAGTTTTGCATTTAGTTTTAGATTAGCACTAACACCTATTCACCCCCTCAAAGTGTTCCCTTTCAGATTGGAATCCATGTCTCATAAGAAGCATGCTTCTCATATGCATGCAAACAAATCACGACATCACATGCTCATCAAGCTCACACACATGATTTTATGTATGCACATGTGTACACTTGTACACATTGTGGACGTAAGGCCACCTTGTAAAATTTTGTTATGATAGGATAAACATTTCAAATTTTACAAATAAGTTTATTTGGGTTAGGAAAGGTACTAACCCCCATGGACCTAAGAAAGTGTGGGTACCAAAATTCACCCCTATTTTATTTGTTATAGGTGTGGCTCTCACAAGGCGTGAGAGTGTTGGTGCCTTGACGGTGGATGCGATCCGAGCCTAAAGATTATATTTATGGATGCATCATTTTTAAGGGATGTTTAGGTGGGAAGAACTACCATGGTTTTGAAGATCTAGAGACTAGTTCATATGTTTGGTAACTATCTCTAAACTCCTATTTTTTTATGCATTAATATTGATATTTTAGCATTATTGGTTTTCATGCTCGTTATGTTTAAATGCAATGTCTATCAAACTTGTGATTTACATAGATAGTTTTTGAGATACACTCATATTCATATGGATTCATATTTTGTATTCTCACTATATTTAACTAATATGTATATCTTAACTCAAATAGCACGTGCATTTAGCATAATGATCATGTTTGTTTATATTTTTGTGCTTCATATTTTGATTACTTGTTTAGATATAACTTTTATTAAAACTTGTATTTATACTTGTACAACTAGTGAGCCACATTTGATTATTTTATGTTGTACTTTATTGCTCATTTGTACCTATTAGATATACTTGTATAACCTTATTTTGATGATTCTTACATCTTAACTTGTATTCCCTATTTTTGTACATGTTTTCGTTTTTTGCTTCATGTATATGTTAATTTTGTCCAAAACATACATATACCTTAAAGCTTATTTAGTTCTTGTGTTTTGATGATTTTTTTGTAAAAGAACTTTCATATGAGCTTCATTGTCTAACTCCATGATTTGTTCATTACATGATTCCTATACTCGATATATTTGTTTACTCATGATTTTTGATTCATGAGCATATATATGCTTTATCGTTTTTGAGTGTCGATTCTCGTATAATTTCATATTTCATTGATACATTGTGTTTTATTCTTTACTTGAAAGATTTAGTACTAGTTTTTAAATTTTATATAAAACTAGTTTAGAGATTCTTCAATTGGTAAAGTTTTTCAAACATGTTAAATTATTTTAAACTCTTATTTTTTGAAAACCCTACCAATCGTAGGGCCGTTGGATGGGCGACCATAGCTTGTGTGCTCTTAAATGAAAATCTATTTAAACATGTGCATGAAAGGGAGGTAGATATGAGTTATACATTAGTTTTAATGAAATTTATTTTGTATACTCATGTTTTCTATATATGTATGGATCATATCAAAAGTAACATTATATTGCTCTGATACATATATACATACATACATACATACATAATATATATATATATATATATATATATATATATATATATATATATATATATATATATAGAAAAATGTATATCAGCCCGCGGGCTGAGAGTACTCTCTCAGCCTGCGGTGACGTGGCTCGATTTGTCACCTCACTGACTTGCGGCCCGCTTTTAGGGAGAAGTTAAATTACCAAATACCCCTTATGATAACTTTTCCTTATTGTTATTATTATTTTCCCCCCTTTTATTTTGCCGCTCTTTATAGGATATAAATTACTTTTCGCCTTATTTCTTTACCTCTTTTTTGTAAGATCTAGTTTCTCCTTTTGAGCGTGGGATAAAATTTTTTTTGAAAATATAAAATCTTTTCAGATCAATCTTTTCAGCCTGCGATAAAATTCTACTTTATAGTTTATTTTTTTATATATAATGTAGTCAGAGTCTTTGGTCGCATTGTACATTTAAACTGCGACCTTAGTCAAAGTCTTTGGTCGCAGTGTACATGGTGAAAATGCGACCAGGTCGCAGTGTTGTTATTGATAAAGATGGCCAGCAACTGCAATCTAGGGTTGCATTACATGGACTGCGACTTTGGTCGCAGTACGTTAAGTAATTAATTTTTTGAATATAATGTAGTCAGAGTCTTTGGTCGCATTGTACATTTAAACTGCGACCTTAGCCAAAGTCTTTTGTCGCAGTGTAATGATTAAATGCGACCAAGGTCGCAGTGTTGTTATTGATAAAGATGGCCAGCAACTGCAATCTAGGGTTGCATTACGTGGACTGCGACTTTGGTTGCATTACGTTGTCTGTTGTTTGATGCGACTTGGAGTCAGTCCGTGAGACGCGACCTGTCATAAAGATTTTATGAGATCTTTTAACGTCAAGTCTATGTTGACGAACCCCGCACCATTCGTTGTTTCCCAAAGCGGTTGTGTACGCGTCGGTTCTTCATTGGGTTTAGGCGTTAATGTCTTTTAATGCCAAACCGGCGCTGGCGGTTGGAGACCATTAATGCCGACGATTCTGATTAATGAACCATTAATTATGGTTATTATGGGCTGCCTATAAATAGGGCTCACCCTCTCCCTTTAACAGTCCATAATTAGACGTTTTCTTTCGAAAGCAATTGCTCTG